>PVKS010000004.1:0-136947 GCA_004027875.1 Aplodontia rufa
TAGTCGGTTCGCTTGTGCTTAGGTTTGGCCACCACCGCCTCCCGTCCGTGCGCGTGCGCCTTGTTCCCCGCCCTGTGGCCGCCGAGGGGCCTGCCGGGAAGGCTGGCGTCGGAAGGCGCGCCTGCGCTCCTCCGCCCCTTGCTGGGCGCTTTCTTGAGTTTCTTATTTGTATCCAAGTCGTCCGAGAAGCGACACTTCTTGCTCCCCGCCCGGGTTTTCTCCCGGACGGTCGGCAGACCGTTCTCCAGCCCTTGCAGGGCCTGGCCGCGGTGCTTCAGGGTGGAGCTTTTCGCGACGCCCATGTTCCTGTGGCCACGGTGGAGCCTGACCCCGGGCGCCTGTCCTGGGATGAACTGAGCTTTGACCAGATGCCCTTCCTCGAGGCTTTGCGAAGAAGAGCCCTCGCTTTTGAAATCCAAAGCGGGCCTCTCATCCATAGGAAAAGCTGGCGGCAGCAGTGTTGGAGGAGCGGGCGCAGGGGCAGCCTGCAGGCTGCTTTTCTGGTGCATCTTTTTCAGGGGCTGCACGGCCTTGTTCTCCTGCAAGTGGACGGGACCTCTGCCGGGGCTCTCTTTCGAAGTGGCAGCTGAGATCTGACAGCCTTCTTTCAGGGACTCTCCTTTCCCAGCTGCTGGACTCCGCGCTTGCTCCTGGGAGGCTGCCTTGGCATTTGGGGGCAGATGCTTGCTTTGAGGTTCCAAGGCAGCGCCTGCCAAGCAGCCCTCGGGCGCGGGCAACCTTTTGCTTTCCAGTTGCTCTGCCTTTGATTCTTTCGATCGTTGCTTCGGTGAGGAGAATGCCCCATTGTCCGAGGAGGGCATTCCCCCAGTGGGCAGACACGCCTGTTTGGAATTCTTAAGGTTCACACCGTTGCCCTGCGAGAGGCTGCCAATAGCCCTGACGCACACGCTCCCATTTCTCAGAAGCCCTTTCGTGGGGTCCGCGTTCACACTGGTTCTGGGTTTGTTGGTCCTCACAGGGTGCGTTTTTTTCTGGACCAGGCTCAGAATGTAGCCATCCATTTTCTTACTGGGTGAAGGATGGGAAGCAGACCATAGACTGCCTGGAGATGGTAAGGAACTGTCTGTTTTGGTGGTATCTAGTTCAGATCCGACGCAAATGTCATTTGCATGGTTCCCAAGCCTGTCCTCTTCCCTCAGAGGGTTGCCGGTCAGACAAAGAAGAAACATGGGGCTCTGCACAGCCACAGCGTGAAGTGGACTAGGATAGCGATAGACATCATTCCCATTCTTAGACACCAGATCACACTGGTACTTGGGATTCACATCTGCAATGACATCAAGGGAATTAAATTGTGGTGTGGAGGGGGAACAGCAAATTGCCCCTGAGGCCTGGTCTTCACAGTGGCCTTCTTTATATTCCAACCATCCTATGAGATCTGAAAAACATTTAAAGGTACACTCTGAAGAAAAGAATTAGTAGCACCATCTTGACTCTGACCAGTTTTTATTAAGACAAGTTCACTGGTAGAGAGAGAATGCCAAAGGAATAAAAAACACCAGTTACTCTACCAGTCTAGGTAAGGTTCATACAACTGAATGAAGGAAAAAAACATGAACAAAAATTTGATGAGTTGGTATATGTTCTTTTAAGGAAATGTATTTAGCCATTAGAAATTATTTCAAACTATTGAATAGGGAAAACTACAACACTGAAAAGTTTAGTAAAAATCATAATATTGGAGTGTTTAGACATTTTATTGGTTGTGTTTAGACAAAGAAAGTAAAATGATGCATACCAAGATTCAAATAGTAGCCCCTCAGTGTAATGGGAAAAAAGTCGATGTTTGTTTTCACCTTTCTAAATTTTCAGCAATAGCTATACTGTGTTTATAACTGGAAAAAAAAGTCATTCTTTCTTTAATCCTCTCATTCTTCCAGTCCAGACTTCCCTTTAAAATACTGGGAGTGGAGCGGTTGCTCAGCAGTTACAGCACTTGCCTGGCATGCGTGAGGAAACAAGTTTGAACCCCAGCACTATGTATACAACAAAGTGTCAGAGCAACGAAAGCCACATGAAAAAACTAAACAAAATCAATCTCTCTCTCTCTCTCTCTCTCACTGTCCCTCTCTCTTTGGAAAAATAAAATAAAATACTTTGGATATTTTTGTTTTGTTTTGTTGGTACTAGTGATTGAACCCAGAGGGGCTTAACCACTGAGCCACATCCCCAGCCCTTTTTATTTTTTATTTTGAGACAGGGTCTCGCTAAGTTCCTTAGGTCCTCACCAAGTTCCTGAGGCTGGCTTTGAACTCCTGATTCTCCTGAATAAACTAGTTTCTATGGACTATCTACTCATTTGAAATTTTTTAAACATAACTGTCATGTTCAAACACAATGAAAAGGTCAAGGAAACTGATCAAATTTCAATAATAATTGCAGTATATTTTCAATAGTGATATTAAAAAACAAAACAGCATTTGTAATAGAATAAGGAATTCTTGATAAGACTTTTTAAAAGATTGAGTAGTATTCATGGATAAATTTCCCACATCTTAAAAATGTAGGTGCCAAAAAATAATGAAATCGAGCTCTTATTAAATTATTTTGATTTCCTGTCTTGGTGAATATTATAAATATCAAATCCTTTTAATGACCTTAAGTTATCAGAAAAATCAAAGTTGAGTTCATCACTGATTCATATACCATTGTGATTATTCATTCAAATGTTGAAAACCTACTATGTGCCAGATTGTGCTAATTGTTTAGGGAAAAACTCTTCTGAATTCCTATATTTAGTACTCTCAGTGAAAAAACAGTCTAGACCCAAAGATTATTTGTAAAGAAATGATTTAAAAAATGAAATAATTCCACATACTCAAACCCCAATAAATAACTGTTCTAAAAGGAAACCTCTCTAACATCCTGTCCCATCCCTCGTACTCCACCACCCTAAGTCCTATCTTTGCCTTACTTAAAGCCACATTTACCTACATTCACTGTTTATCCCTTTTCCTTGTGGGGAGAAGGAGGGAAGATAGGGAGAGATCTAGGGAGACAAGCAACAAAAATGTAGCATATTCTGGAAAATTCATACACACATAAACATATCTCTTATTGGGCTGGAGCGGTGGCCCAGTGGTTTCAGCACTTGCCTGGCAAGCACGAGGACCCGGGTTCAAACCCCAGCACCACGTACACAACTAAGTGTTGGAGCAACTAAGGCCATGTGAAAAACTAAATAAAGTTGTTTCTCTCTTTCTCTGTCTCTCTCACTGTCCCTCTTTCTTAAAAAAACAAAAACAAAAAAAAACATATCTCTTATAGGGGTGTAATAGAGAATCTAGAAACTGGGGTGTGGGCATTGTCGGGGTAACTACGGTTTAGGATTAAATGCATATCATACTGTTACCTTATATACATTTATGATTGTACAAAAACTCAACTCCTTAAAAAAAAAAATTGAGCCAAACAGATATCCCAAGGCCCAATCCAACTGTCTCAATTATGTAAGGAAGTGGCATTTGAGACAGCCAGAGGTCTCTCTTTAAGGAAAATCTGTACCTAAGTGCCTTTTAATGGGCATATAAAGTTTACCTCTGAAACCAGATCTACAGAGTGAAGAACAATTATCAATGAACTTGAGGCCCTGACACTCTAGATAACAGTTCTGTGCTTCCCCAAATGATTGCTGCTGAACACACACTGTATAAATACAAAGACACTAACTAATTAGCAATCTCAACTGCTCAGTGATATGTTTGCCTTGCCTGGACTCAAAAGTTCAGCCTCATACCCAAGTAAAAAATAGACAAACTAGGAGTACAGTGATGTGTACCAGCATGTGCAGCAGCTCTGCTCTCCAGATTTTCTCTGTTCTTCAAGGAATCACAGTATAATAGGACTGAGGGTAGAGTCCTGAATTTCAGCAACAACTCCACCATTCAGCCCATGGGGAGCTTCTGACAACAGTTTATATGACCAAATTTCCCCTCTATTAGATGAGATGGTTGAATATAATAATTCGGAAATCCCTAGGGGTGCAGATAAACATGGACCTGGCAGTTAAGCATGACCTTGAATCTTGTCTCTGCCACTTACTAGGTATATAGCCTTAAATAACTTTAACCACTTCAACTGACTTCAGCTGGTTTTTTTAATACATAAAATAGAGCTAAAAATACCTGCACTCTGCAAAACTGTTCGAAGAATTCAAAGGAGATATGCAGAGCATCCAGTGGTGCATGACACATAATAGAAATGCAAAAACTCTTCTAGTACCAACAATATGATTCAGGAGGTCATTGCAAGTGTAGCACCAAATGGGGAATTATGACATATAATCTGGGGTGGGGTGGTGGGCATCATGCAGAGTACTCTGGGAAGCATGGAGGGGCCACAGCTCCATGAAATGACAAGCAGTTCTTGACCAGGCTGACAGACATATTTAACTTAATGTACACTTTAGCTTTAAGTGTTTAAAGGAAGAAGAAACTGTTCCAGAATGGTTTTCAAAAGACAATGCAGACAGTGGGGCTGGGGGTATATCTTGGTGGTAGAATATGTGCTTAACATGCACAACCCCCTAGATTCAATCCCCAGCACCAAAAATACAAACAAAATAAAATATAGACAAATTAAACTAACAGCAAAGGCTCAGAAATAGAATTGCAAACTTATAATATTGGTACAGTATTTCTAAAGCTAAATTGTGTTGCTACTATGAGAATACAAAGCCAAATGGAACCCAAAGAGAACTGAATTAGTCTAGAAATTTGTCTAGATCAAACTATGGATTTAGACAAAAGTATGGCACTCAGCGCAATAAATTGATGAACCTTTATTTTTCCATCAGTACAAGGTTGGAGCTACATAACTCTAAGGGCTCTTAACTCTGCCAATTAAAATTTCTATCAAGGCTAACAATTCTTACCTGCAGATTTGGGGCAACCATCTGAGATAGTCAAGGTTGCCTCCAAGGGACTGCAAAAGCAAGTGCTGGAATGACAACTGGATAAACACTCACTGAACACCGAGTTAGAGGAATTAGAAAGGGATCCTGAAGCCCCATCACTCAGCTCATAAAACCCTACAAATAAAAAAATCGTAGGAATTAAGATTATGTCAAGGAATAATACACATTCATGCTTAAAAGGAAAAAGGGAGGTGGATTTTGTTTGGGGTTTTGGGCCAATTTTATTTCACTGAATTTTAGAGTCCAATAACTGACTTTATGGTTTTACTTCAAATAGTCCTCAGGAAAGGGCAATGTGTGTACACCTATGGGTATATTTCAAAGTTACTGTCACTCTCAAATTGATCTTCCCCCTTGGCCCCACCTTTAAAGATGTTTACGAAAGGAACTTAGATCTGCCAAAGCTTCAACTTTATCATGAATGCTTCAGAAGGAATAGTTTTAAGAGAAAATTAAATCTAAGAAGCCAAATGGTTTAAAAGAAAAAAAAAAAAACTTTTGAAGTGGTCTCAGGAAGTTGAAGTGTGACTAATTTTCTAGCCCAATTCTGACTTTCTCATGTTTCAAAAGACTGCTCTTCCAAAAATTTGAATAGAAGTTTTTGTTTTTTTTTTTAACTCAGGGGACTCCAGTCAGATCAATCTCATTATTAAACATTTTGTTGTCTGACTTTCTCTCTCATGCAACTGAACAGTAGACTACTCTTAGTTCTCTCAGCACTGAAAACAAACTTCACTGCCATTTGCAAGTCTGGGACTACTAACCACAGGTGTTTACCTGTGAGTACAGAATTCTCTGCTTGTGCTCACTCACCTGAGCTAGGCCGGCTGTCTGTTTCCAGGTGTTCTTCAGACGTCTTCTCTACATCCAGTCTCAAGTCACTTATCTGCTTGTCAAGTTCTTGCAACTGATTCAACAAGCCAGCATCTCTTCTCCTTAAGCAATTCTGATTAGGAAGAAAGAAGGGAAGGAAAAATGAATGTACTTTAGTGACAAAGAACCAGAAAGTCTATTTTTAAATTACCCACTTAAAGATTCTCTAACACTTTCAAAACCAAAATTCTACTGGATAACTTGAAGTAAAGAAAAACTTTAATAATTCAAAAATATGCCCAATCTTTAATTCTACTTTCTCACATTTTGTAATGATGCAGTTTTTCTTCATTTAAAAAAAAAAAAACCACTTTTTTTCTTTCTTTCCTTTTTTTTGGGGGGGTTAGCTAATATATTCAAACTGTGACTTCTTGTAGAGAGAGGCAAGAAAACCACAGAGAGTCTTTAACCATCTGGTATACGGCCAGTTAAAAAAAAAAAACAACTTTGTGGTGGACTTTTGAATTTTAAGTCAGAGTAACAGATTTCCTCCAATACATTGTAATCTTACTTAGTGAGGTTTTCTGGCCAAATGTCTTGGCTTGCAGAGTTTTGTTTTCTATTAGTTGCTTTGTGGAGCTGAATGAGTCTTAGGGCCTTTGAAAGTGAGAAACGAATACTAATAGCCAGTGCCAAGTATAATGTGAGCTGGCAGAATCCAAAATTCTCCAGGGAAGGTCCTTCAAGATTTGAACTCAGCTCAGGTTTCCAAAGGTGACAGATTGGTTGTGCTAACTCACACCGCCACCTAGCGCTTCCTATTACTGGCTGGAAAGGCAAAAGAACTCAAAGGCATCTGGTTCAAATCATGAATGCCAAGTCTACAAATGAAAATAGTACCATAAACACTGACTGGACTGGAATTCTAACATACTGCCTTGCTCTCCTCAGACAGACAATAGGAATGCACCACTCACAATCCTGAAAGTCTCCAAGACAAAAATGTGCTATTGTTCAAGACAGTATATAAAATGTAAAGGACCAAGCAGAACCAGTGAGAATTGGTTCAAATCATTGTTACATATAATCCAGTCTGTTACCAAAGAAACAGTACAATGCCAAAGCCAGAGTTATCACACAAAACAGCACACCTCCTTACAAAATAGATGCATATGATTATCTACCCCTCTGGTCTGTCCTTTGACTCAAAAAGCCAGGGGACACAAAACATATATGCTCATTTGCTAAATTTTAAGTTTCTTCAGGAAAAATGAACCAAACAAGTAAAAGCACTTGGATGCTAAAAAACTAAATTATCTGGAAAGAGGCGACACAAGGACACACATGGCAATTAACTGTACAGCTTCCCGACACTTTATTGTAAGACAGTCACTATCTGGCATGTGTCTAGTTTCAGATAGTATCACATGGTCAGATAAGGATCTTTACGCTATTTCCAAAACTACATTTTGAGGTCACCGAAACAAAGCTGCCGCCATTGTTCTGAGGCGGGGTCAAAAGCTGTTCTCAGTACATTAAGGTCCAAAGTTCTTTTTCTTCCCCATTAATGAAGACTGCCTAGAATGATTGGGACACTGGCAGAAATCCAGTAAGATAAATGGTCCCCGAGAGCAGATTCTCTCTTCTCCCACCTCTACCACCAATCACAGCTAGCAGAACGTATAAAATAGGAGAGGGGAAGGCACGTTCTCCAGCCAAACTGCCATCAACTGCAATCTAGTTTTAGCTGCCTTATACAAAGGACTTCTATCTGAAACTAAGCACCAGCCCAGGCGAAAGCTAGTGTGCTGGGGAGAGTCCTGGGAGGGGCAGGGCTCCCTACAGGCGCTTCAGTGTAATCGTAAAACTCGGTGTTAGACAGTTAACAAAGTCACAAGCTCCCTCCTCGCTTTTGTCCCCTCTCTGCGGGGGGAGATGAAACTAGGAAGACCTCCTAATGAAACGGTATTTAAAGTGGGGGTTTGCAAATCTCTGGGGAGAGGGCATGTACTCATCTAACTACTATGGAGACGAGGTTGGAACTCAGTGACTCCGAGAATCTCCAACGCAGAGGAGGGGATAGCTGCCACCTCCTCCCCGCAATGCGCGCGAGGTCGCCAGCTCCACACCTGACACAAAGCAGGCAGACGCCAGAACGACGCGCCGCAGGCACACACAGCACTGGGGGTTAGGGAGGCGTGAGGCGGGGGTGGGGTGAGGGGGCGTGGGGGTTCGTGACTGCAAGAGTTACCCCAGCCAGCCGCAACCCCGCGCCCGCACCAGGTCACCTGCCCGACCTCCAGCCGGCGGGCAGAGCCAGCCGTGCCTCAACTCCGGGCACTACCTACCAATTGCTTCCGCAGCAGCAAGATGTTCTCCTCCAAGAACTTCTCCTCCAGGCGGCTGCGCTGCGCCGCCTCCGCCGGCAACTCCCCCGAGCGGGACGCAGTGGTCCCCGCGCCCCCGACGCCGCGCAGGGCGCCCCGGACCAGCAGCTCCTGGCGCTGGCGGAGGTACTCCAGCTCCGCCAGCCCGGCCAGCGTGGCCTCCTGCCGTTCTCGGGTGCGCTGCCGCTCAGTATCCGCCTCGCCCTTCTCCCTCCAGCGCCCCTCGGGCTCCGCCGCACGCTGCTCGCTCCGGGCGAGTGCCTGCGGCTCCAGCTCCCTCGCGGTGCCAACTGGACTCGGCTTCATGGCCCCCAACCCAGGAGCAAGCACCGGTCACCACTGCCGGGCTGCCTGGGCGGAGGAACGAGGTGCTAGGGCTGCAGCCGCAGGCTCATGCCGCCCCACGCAGGGGCACAGTTGCGGGGACCGAAGCCACAAGCGCTCGGGACCCGCGCACGGCAGCCGGCTGCAGAGGACCCGGCCCCGGGCGGCGCCGTCCGCTGTCGCCGCGGGTCCCTAGACCCGGCCCCGCAGCTGATAACGCCCTGCCAGGCGCTACGTCACGCGCGGTGGCCCGGCCACCCCCGCCTGGCGCCCGCCTCCCCGCGCCGGCCCCTCTGAGCGAGGCTCGCTCCCCCAGATCTCCAGCCTTCTGTCAGGCGCGCCGCTCCGCGCTCGCGGCCGGCCTCCTCCTCCCCGCCCCTCCCCGTCTCCTCCCCCGCTCTTCCCGCCGGCCTCCTCGCCCCCTTTTCGACTTTGCTGCACCCGATTTTTCCTCGATCCTCATTGGCTCTTCTCCATCGCCCAAAGCGAGGGGCGAGCGCCTGGAGCCCCAGCATCCTGTTACAGTCAGCCTAGCCGGCAGGGTCCGCGAAAGGACGCGGCAGTTGGGCTCCCCAGAGAACTTTCTGAAACTCTACCAAGTTGCAGCACACAATCTTAACCCTTTCCCCACACGCCCACTGTCCGGTCCGCTCACATTGGTTTAGGTTTCATTTACTTTCACAAGCAAGTTACTGAGAGTGTATTGGAAGACAACTTGTTTTAGTTTTTAAACTCCATTTTTGCAAAAGCATCCAGACAAAACACGATGTAGTGTTGTTTTAATAACTGCTTTAAGTTTTGCTGTTTTAATTTTTAACAGGAATCTCACATGGAAGGCATTTAAATCAAGCAGAAGGATGTCGTTGTGGGGCCAGCAGTGGCATCAATTCTTTTAAAAGCCTAAAGTTTATGAGTGTGCGTGCTTGTGACATTGGGTTTGTGTTTTTTATTGTTATTTAGTCTCTATTCACTAGAGCCTGACTCTGAAACCAGAGTACCTGAATTCGTATTCCTGTTTGCACTTATGAATAGCAGTGAGGGCAACTTTCTTGCCCTATCTGCCCTGTGCAGCTACTATCAGAACGTGCCTGTTAAGAATTATGTTAATGTACTACATATATATGTCAGTGGTGTGGGTTTACAGCATAGCTGGCACAAAGATTCTAAGGGTATGTGAGCTGCATCCCTTGCCCCAATCCACCAGAGGGACTTACAAAAATCTCCCCTGAAGTATCATTTGTGGAATGATGTTGAGACACTGGTCACAGGGAATTTCAGTGGACTAGGGATCTGCAAATAGCTGTCTATGGAACATAGACATATGAGTTTTTAAAAGCATGTGTATAAGCATCTCATAAATTGAAACTAGCAAATCACAATTTGCTGAAGCTCAGGCAAAGTGTTGTGTGAAGGAATACATCTTATATCATTATTGCAGACTCTTACACCTTTGACCAGCTGCTTACTTGTGCCAGGAATTCTCTTTGTCCCCTCACTGTATGGTCTAATCTTCCTTCTAACATCGGTTCACTCTCTTCCCTCCTTTGAACTCCTTCACTGCATGAATATTTGGTCCTTACCCCATGCTATTGTTTGGTTATTTACCTGAGGATGAAGCATCTGTGTATGGAAGTGTTTATTTGTATCTTCTCTTCAGCTACATTATAAAAGCTCCCTGAAGACAGGGACTGTTTAATACCCTTTTAGTATCTCTGTTCTCAGCACAGTACCTTACAAGCATTCAGTGGATGATTGCTAGAGAAACTCAAGAGGATGCAGATTGGTTGTAAATTGTTTTTTCATTAACATACTTTTTAACTAACTTTTGAACTTAATAGTACCCATTTAATCTCTATTACAAATAGAATTAAGTTGATATTTACCAAAAAGACAAAACAAAAGAGCTCCCTTGCCACCTTCACTCTCCTCCTCCCCATTGTTACCTCCCACAGACATGAAAGGAACTATAACCTTGATTCATAATTAACAAGGTTCTCTATTAGATCTAAAAATGAAATGGTGTTCAGGTGTTTCTAAGCTTACAAAATAAATTTTGTCCAGGTCACCTATTCTTCATGCCTACTGTGTGCCAACCCCTACTTGATAATACAGGAACTAATTTTGCTCCCTACTTTTAATAAAAGACCCTAAAGAATAATGACTTCCCCTGCCTGCCAAATGCCACTCACCCATGTCCTCTGTCATTGTTTCATTCTGCTCTTTTCTAAATAAGCATCTTGCTTTCTAGTTCTGAATTAGATTCAGCCTGGTTGGGCGGAGTCTACTATTGTGGCCTGTGTTATGTCACACATTGACAACTATATTTATATAGTTGAGGAGGGGGGAAAGCTGAAACATGTTTTTACACTCTACTAATAAATCTTGCTAAAGCAGACAGACAAGTTGCTATGTCTCCAAACCTCCCAACCTTCCCACCCTCCTCCCACCAAATGCCACTTTGAGCTGGCTCATTACTCCAAAGTAAACCATTTGCCATAACAGCTTGTACATCTCCATGAAAGTGTTACTAGCAAGTTTAAATACTAAAACTAATGTATTCAGATGGTACCACCAATAAAATGGTCACAAATAGGAAAAAAAAGGTTATGCTTTCCAAAGTATCCATTACACATTAATAAATAATGCTGTTCATTCACATGCCAATTAAAACAAACATGGGCTGTCAAACAAAGTTAGAAGCAAAGAGCTCAGTGCCCTAATTGTTCTTCCAGGAAACTCTCAAAGTCATATTAAGCATGACTGGTTGGGTTTCCCCTATTCTCTTTTCCCCTTCTTCTGAAAGAGAGAGAGAGAGAGAGAGAGATCAATTTTATTTATCTGGCCTTTGTTTCTCTGATGCTTAGTGCTGGGGTTTGAACCTGGGTCCTTGCACATACCAGGAAAGCCAACCACTGAGACACTAATCCAGCCCCTCTATTCTATTCTTAACCTAACAGTGAAATATTCTCCTCCCAGTCTAGTTGCCCTGATTTTCTTTCCTCTTCGATTATTTAGTTGCAAGTATTCGGGAGGCAATTGAACAAAATCACTCACTGCTTCCTTCCATTGCTGACAAAATCTCACTTCCCCCACGGTATTTTTCCCACATTTTTGTTGTTGCATTATAGTTATACATATCAATGGGATTTATTGCTACATATTGGTACATGCACACAATATAACAAGTAGTTTTGCCGATATCACTCTCCAGCATTTTTTCTTCTTAAAGCAAGTACTGGTGCTTCTTTCACTACTAGTGCTACTTCCTTATCTCTTTTCAGTTATTGTCCAGCCCTAGTTAATTCTTTCCCAGAAAGCCTCTCCAACTGACACTCAGAAAGTGTGGCTCTAAAGACAGGGTGGATCTGCTGCGCAGAGAATCTGGAGAGTAAGCTGAAGTTGCCAGCACGAAAAAGAATCTTGGTTGAAAGCACTACAGTTGTGCAGCCTGTGCTTAAAGATATTTCCTAGGCAGTCAGAAAGGGTCCCTCAGATCAGAGTCTGGAACTTTGCCCTTGGGCAGAACAATTCCTCAGAGCACCCCCACCAAGCCCTGAGCATCATTCTACAAATTCCTTATCCAGCAGTGAACACTCTATTGCAGACAAGCAAAGTAAGGAGCATCAATTGTACATTTTGCTATAGACAAAAGCAACAAGATGCCTTGCAGCTTTTATGGCCAAACAAACACAAATGATGTAATTGGGAAAAGCTGTCTCCAAATAGGAGAGAAAAAAAGTAAAGGGCAATCCTTTTAGTTTGGGTGATGACCACCATTTGAGGGCCTGGGATCAAAGCTCCAGCCAGACTTCAAAGCCCATTTGAGTCTAATGCCAAAAGAGCCATAGTGAATTAAACTTCATATATAAACTAATTATAGCTTGACCCCACAATCAGGCTTCAATGAGCACATAGGGGAAAGAAAGCAGACATTGAAACAAAAGATCGGGGGAAAGGAAAGTTGGTAGCAAAACTGGGCAGTATCATGTCCCTGGACACTTTAAAAATCTTTGGAGGGCAGAGGGGAATATGGGATTGGCAGAGGAAACAGCAGACTTTTAACAAAGCTGGTCTTGTTTGTAAGGCTTTGAAATGGCTTCTTCTCCCCTCTCTGATTGCACGACCAAACATATCCTTATTCTTGGAAGAAAAGGTTATCTTTTACTATGATTTAGTGTTGTGAAACGGGTTCCATGACACAGGCTTCTGTTGAGTAAGCCCAAGGTGAGTCCATGAAGTTTGCTTTTCAGGGAACTCAGGCTTCCACTGTGAGAGTACTGTGAGTTTCAGACTCTCCTGTGTCCCAGAGCGACTTGCCTTGCCCAGCATCTTAATCACTGAGGCCTCCACCGACCTCGTACCCAGCTGCTTAACTCTGATGCGTCCACTGGTTACCCTAGCAGATGGAAGACGCGTGCCGATTGTGCCAGCATTCAAGGACTACGTGCCTGCTACCCACTCTGTGAAGTGACAGAGACCTTTGACTCTCTGGCAAAAACTCCAAAGTATTTCAGACAAGTGTCTTCCACAAAGCAATTATATCGGGTGGGTTTTGCCCTTACAGTCCCTTTATTGGGACTGTTCCCCAATTAGTTAAAATTATCAATCTCATAAACTGGCAAACCATTGTAAACCTGATTTGATAATCCACAGAACATCTTTGTAGATAAACATTTGTGATTTCTTAAAGTAACAAAGCCTAAGTGTATAATCTGAATCTTTAATAAGCTAAAAAAATGTAAAAAAAAAAGCCTCTAATAGTATAAAAGTAAATATGTACCATCCTTTGCACCTTTTGGAATTCACTTATTCAAGGGGTATTTATTGAATATCTAATAAATCTCAGGCACTGAGGATACAATGGTGAACCAATCAGACAGAGTCCCTACCGTCATGGAGCTTGTAGTCTAGATGGTTAAACTGGCCCTGGTAAAATAATTATATGTCTGTGTGTGTGTATGTGTATTTCCAAATTATGAAACAATTAATGCAATTTGCAAAATATCATTTTAAAAACAGATATATTCTTCAGGGAAATGCAAATCATAACTATAACGAAACATCATCTCACCCTAGTTATAATGCCTATTATCAAAAAGACAAAAAAAAATTACACATGGTAGCATGTGGAGAAACGGGAACACTGATGTGATGTTGATGGAAATGTAAATCAGTATAGCCCTTGTGGAAAGCCATATGGAAGTTCCTCAAGAAACTAAAAATAGAACTACTATATGATTCAGCAATTCCACCACTGGGTATTACATCCAAAGGAAAAGAAATAAGTGTATCTAAAAGATATCTGCCATTTCAGGTTTATTGTAGCACTATTCACAATAGTCAAGATCTGGGCTCAACCTAGGAATCCATAACAGATGAATGGATAGAAAAAAGTGATCTGCATATACAATGGAATATTAGTCATAAAAAATGAAATCCTATCATTTAGGGCAACATGGGTAGAACTGGAGAAAATTACATGAAGTGAAATAAGCCAGGCAGAGAAAGACAAATTCTACATGCTCTCATTTGTATGTGGAAACTAAAACAAAAAGTTGATCATATAGAATTAGAAAGTAGAATAGTTGTTACCGGAAACTGAGAAATGGGGTGGGACAGAGAGAAGACAGTAACAAGCACAGGGGTGCAGGGACAGAAGGAATATCTTCCAATGTTTTATAAAACAGTAGGGTAACCATAGTCAACAACAATTAACTGTATATTTCAATATAGCAAGTAAAGAGGATTGTGAATGTTCCCAGTACAAGTGATAAACACATGAGCTAATGAATCTGCCAAGTATTCTGATATGATTATTATACATTGCATACATGTATTGAAATATCAGTGTATATACAATGATTATGTGTCAGTTAAACATTTAAAAAAGCAAATATACATTTTTAAAAGCAGATATAGAGGATGGAGTGGTGGCTTGGCGGTTATGGTGCTTGCCCTGCATGCGTGAGTACGTGAGTTCAAACCACAGCACCATGTGCACAGCAGTCTTGGAGCAGCAAAAGCCACATCAAAAAATAAATAAAACAAATTGTTTATCTCTCCCTCTCTCTCTCTCTCACTGTCCCTCTCTCTAAAAAAAATTAAAAAGCAGATATATTCTCTGATTATATTAAAAGTATCATATTCAAATGAAATCACAAAAACATATTGCTGATTTTTATAAAAAGTTTTTCCAGGGAAGAAAATTTTTTCATTTCACTTTTTATCTTTTTATAAAGTATTTACTCTCCTTAAAGCCACATTTGAAATTTCTATAGAAAGATGTTTGCTCTATTAGTAAAATGATTCAATATTTCCATGTAAACATCATTCATTGAGAGGTAGTCACTAGTATATGTAAATAAACTTTCAGTTAACTGATTATTTCTTGACATATGCATTCCTTTTCCTTCAAATATCTCCGAAAGCAGACAGAGAAAGCATCACTCAAGCCTTGGTACTATGAGTGACCTCCAGGACAGTTTCCTCATCATTTCTACACTAGCACAGGGAAATGATCACAACGGTGATGTTTTACAAGTAGCTCCAGATTTGAAACTCCGAGGCTTTCTCTTTAGGATCCACACACCTGGTCCAATGCTTCTGTTCCCTTTGCCTCTGTGAACCCAGTTCTCTGAAGCCAGGCAGACACCGAACCAGAACTCAAAACAAGAACGTGGAATTCTTGGCTGTGTTTGCCTCCAAACATCCATTTTAATTAAGACCCCTCTGGGGGCCCAGAATGCCATTATCACCCATGGGAAGCTGAAAGGGCACACTGTGCGCTGAGGCTTAGGGGGCCCGCTTCCTCTAATCCCTTGCACCCCACAGCAGCACAGTGTGAATAGTAGCACATCCGCTTCAAACAGAAGTTGGTCCCTGAGCATTTTGGAGCTGAGGGGAAGGATGGGGGTTGTGAGGAGCCTGGGTTTCAAAGAGCAGTCAGCTGGGATGACAATCCAGTAGCTGTGCAGCTCCAGCCCCTAGAGACCTGCAGGGGCTGATAGGAAGCCCGGGAGCTCCATTTCATCTTTCTCTGCCCACCCCCACCCGGGGACCTCTCCTTCCTGAGCTGGATTCTTTGAAGTCTGTGAGGATGGTTCTGACAACAGATGGGACAATTCAGCTTCTGTTCAGTTTGGTCCAGGCAGACTAAATTCAAACAGTCCAGGGAGTTTTGCCTAATGATAAAGAAACACTGCCATTTCGTTACACCCAGCTCTTCCCCCTCCCACACCCTATGGAGGAATTCGGTTGACCCACTCTGGGCTGCAATAGAACTGTTTTCAGGAGGGAATCAGATTCCAACATGGCACTTATGGATGTGGTACAAGGATATAGGTTTGGGGATTGGGCCAGTTTGGTTTTGAACTGTAACTACATCACACTCTACAAGTCCATAATAATCACCACACATTGGTTTGCCTCATTTTTCTCATCTGTAAAATGGAGTTTAAACCTCTTATAGGAAGATTGTGAGATGAGGGTTGGTTACCCTCCACGTCCCAACTGTTTTTTTTTTTTTTAAGAGAGAGGGAAAGGAGAGAGAGAGATGGACTCAATTTTATTTATTTTTTCAGCTGGCCTTTGTTTCTCCAGCACTTACTTGTGTATGTGGTGCTGGTGTTCTAATTCAGATCCTTGCACATCCTAGGCAAGTGCTCCAACTGCCAAGTCACTGCTCCAGCCCCAGGTCCCAACCTTTATAAGCACATGGGGATGCACACATCCATATATACAATGTTCAATTACAGATATGAACTTAAGATAAAAATATCACTAGCCATCCTGTTGTTTTGAAGGTTTTCATAAAGAATCCATGTCATATTGTTTATAGAACATCTAATTTGATTTTAAACTATAAGTACCTCCACTTACTCAGGGCTGCCGAGAAAAACATAAGGATCCTGCCCTCAGAAAACTTATAGACCAGCTGGGCACAGTGGCACACACCTCTAATCCCAGAGACTCAGGAGGATGCTGAGGCAGGAGGATTGCAAGTTCAAAGCCAGCCTCAGCATCGTAGTGAGAACCTGTCCAAAATAAAATACAAAAATCGATGGGGATGTGGCTCAGTGGTAAAGCATGGTGGGTTCAATCCCTGGTACCAAAAAATTAAAAAAAAAAAGGGGGGGGGGAACCTTGTGGACCAACAGAGCCATGTGTTGCATTGGGAAGAACAGAACTCTTTGAGCCTCAGCTGCTTCATTTTATTAAAATGGGCATGTATTTAATCCACCAACAGCCAACATGTAGGGTCTCCCACATAGTAGATGCTAGAAACTGTGGACTTCCTTGTTTCCTTTTTTTAATATTTTAACTGAAATATTATTTAGTTACTGTACCTTGTTCAATCTCTCCTTTTTTATTTTTATTTTTTTTTTGCATAACCTCTTATTATGGAAAATTTCAAAACACAAATGGAGAGAAAATGGTTTAATGCATCTCCATAAACCAATCATTCAAGTTAACAAGTGCAAACAGATTATAAACAGGCCACATTTAGAAATGAATACTTTAACAATTTGGTAAGCAGCAGACATAAAATTAGTTACAGAAAAGAGATACATTAACCAGGTATGGTGGCCCACATCTGTAATCCCAGAAACTCAGGAGGCTGAGGCAGGAGGATTAAAAGTTCAAGGCCAGTCTCAGCAATTTAGCAAGACCCTCAACGTAGTCAGACCCTGTCTTAAATTGAAAATAAAAAGGACTGGCGATGTTGCTCAGTGGTTAAGCACCCTGGGTTCAATCCCTGGTACAAAAAACAGACAAAAAGATATATTTCTATCATTCCTCATTAGTTTAGTACCAGACATGTAATAAACATTAATTGCTAGATGTTATTATTACCATTATTATGATTTTTTTCCTAGAATTTATCCAAACCCTTTTTGTGGACTTTAAATAATACATCTTTCATCCAAAGAGCACAAAGCACTTTACTATAGTCCTTACTGTATATCATGGTGTGGAAATATCAAGAAGATACCCTGAACTCAATGCAGTGAAGTGACTCAGCCCTTCAATTATTGGTCCCTGGTTCTCATTGTTCTTGATGCCAATGACTTGCTTCCTTCACCAAGTCCTGTCTACCCTACTAATCTTAACGGTGCACTCCCCTTGAGGGCTGGACCCTTCTGGGTGCAGTTTTACTTCTCCAAGATGAGTGGCAGGACTGGTTGAATACTGAAAGGTCAAAGTCATAGAGTACTAGTAGAACAAAGTAATAGTATTAGGAAAAGAACCAAGTAAACCAAATTAGCTTGAAAATTAGGTAAAGCATCTTCAATATCTACACTGGATTCCTTTTTCTTTGGGTTTTAGGGATGTTTTTTGGTGAACAACTAAATTTAGTTTGTTACTTGGATTAAAATTAATTGTGATTGGGGCTGGAGTGTTGGCTCAGTGGTTATGGTGCTTGCCTGGCATGGGCAAGTATGCAGGTTCAACCTCAGCACCATGTACACAATCAAGTGTCAGAGCAACAAAAGCCACATGAAAAACTAAATAAAATTGATATTCTCTCTCTCTCTCTCTCTCTCTCTCTCTCTCACTGTCTCCTCTTTAAATAGTAATAATAATAATAATAATTAATAATAATAATAGTGATTATACATAGCAACACTAGAGCCAAGAATATGACTTCAAAACTTCAGAAGTGCTAGGCTCAGTGATGCACTCTTGTAATCCCTGCTACTTAGGAGGCTGAGGCAGAAGGATCACAAGTTCAAGGTCAGCCTGGAAAATATAGCAAAACCCTATTTCAAAATAAAAAATAAAGGGCTGAGGATGTAGCTCAATAGTAAAGAATCCTGGATTCAATTCCCAGTACAAAAATAAATAAATAAATAAGTGCCTATCTCAGAAATGAATTCTTGGTTTAAAATCTTATTAGATTTTAAACTCCTCCAAGGCAGGGACAAATTTTAATTTAACTCAAGTATTCTTAGATTAAGGCCAGATACAAAGCAAATACTCAAGAAATCTAATTCACTCACCTTTCAAGGTAGATTGAGATGGAATCCCATCTCTGATGTCCCCGAAGGACCAACTTTAGAAAATTCTATAAATAGCTACTTAGAAACAAACTGAAATTGGGTAGTTCCCTGTCTGTTTCACTTTCAGAAATGTCTGAGTTATGCACTTTAGCAAAATATGAGGAAATAGGAAAAAGAGAAGCAGTTACATTTCTGTAAAGATAAGAATAAAGTCTGATAACCACAAAAAAGGCATTTGGGGTCAGTAGAGTTAAAACAAACTCAGACAACTCAGCCTGTTTGAAGGTTGACAAGAAACAGAATGAGCCAGGTCCCATTGTGGAGCACACAGCAGATTAATCAGCTTTTCCTCAATGGGGTGGCACCAGGGGGTAGCCCAGGAGAGGCTGCCTGGCCCTGCGGAAAAAGACCTGACTATTTTTAGTCCTAGAGACCATTTCCACCTGAACCCATCTCTGTGCCTCCTGAGTGCAGATGAGAAGGGGACTAGAAGGGAGGATCACTCATTTAGGGTTCAGACTTTCTCACTGCTTACAACAGTGAAATTAATTCCTAAATAAGACTCTGGAACAGTGGTTTCTATTCTTTCTTTCTTTCTTTTCTTTTCTTTTTTTTTTGTCATTAATTCAGGTGTGCCTCTTTGTTGTAGCCCAAGGCACCTCACAGAGTCCTAAGCACCCACTAGGAGTTTAATAAAAGTTTGTTGAAGTGGGTAGAGGCAGGGAGGAGAAATCACTAGCACAGTATTCAACAAATGCTATTCCCACTGAGGATCTTACTTTGATGAAACTCTTCTAACTGAAAAGGTGTCCTTTCCAAAGATGGGGTGCATGCAAGCACCCTCACTGAGCATGGAACATTTACTTTAAGAACTTTTGGGGGGGGGAGTACATACCTGTAATCTCAACGACTGGGAAGGCTGAGGCAGGAGGATTGCAAGTTCAAGGCCAGCCTCAACCAATCAGTGAGACTGTCTCAAAATGAGAATTAAGAAGGGCAGAAGATGTAACTCAGTGGTAAAATGCCCTTGGGTTCAATCCCCAGCAGAAAATAAATACATAAATAAAGATTTTTTAAAAAGAAAGGAAGGATGGAAGAAATGAAAGCAGGCAGGCGGGCTGGCAGGAGCCCTGTTCAAACCCCAAACCCTCTGTTCTACTAAACATGGAACCATCAGATCCAAATATGCTCTTGACTGTTGCTGGCCTCTTCCAAGGATCCTTATCTTGCCAAGAGCTGGCTCCTGTGGCTGCAGTTGCTTCAGTCAGCACCAAGGGAGGGAAACCTGGTTATGCCACACAACAGGTGTCCATTTGTCCATTACGCTGCATCGGGGAGATCTGCATCCATCACTGCAGAAAAAGCAATCCAGAAAAAAATACCCGAACTCACACGCACATTTTTCCTTTCCCCTCTCAATTCATTTCCATATCAAGGAATTAAGTTTTTCTATTTTTCATAGATAGAGTCGAGCCCAATTTAGACTTACAGTACATGCCAATCATTTGTGTCTTCAACATTATCAACCACATCTCCCACCCCTGCCCCATTCTACCCTCTTCCTTTTGGAATAACAGTAGAAGTCCGTTACAGTGGATCTTTGGCACCAATGTCTATCGTAGAAAAGATTCGAACAGTTTAGCATGTGACCCAAGTAGGAGCTTCATTAACTGTCCGAATCCTTGGTCTTTACCAAGAGTCATCCTGTCCAATTTGCCTTCCGAGAAATCATAAAATCAGCCATTTCGCCTTTCCTCCATAGCGTCACCAAGAATGCAACTCCAAAGCTATGTGACTGTGTTTTGAGCTGCCTGTCTAACCTGCCACCCTGGGTTTGACTGCCAGCCTATCAGAAGAACGTGAATAATGAGGCTACATTTCCTCTTGACCCAGCTGTTTATACACAAAGCACTTCCTTCTAGGAAAGGCAAGGACATTTAAATTGAATCATCTGAATTTCAACCTGAGTGCAACTTTTCCAGGAAATAGGAACTAGAAGAAATTTCCCTTTTTTGCAAATTGCCTCCAGATGTGGCATACAGAAAAATCTTTATTAAAGAATCACACAGAAGCTCGTGCCCCATAATTTCTTCCTTTGTCACCTTGTTCAGAAGGTGAATAACCAAAACCCCTCCCCCCATCGTAGAAGAAAGAGCTGGGTGTTGTCTGGGATCTCTTTTAAAATTGCAACAGCCTCGTCCTACTTCCGTAGCCTCCAGTCACCTTTCCCTGTCTTGCCTCCTCTTTTCTTTTTCCACAGCACTTTTTTATACTATATAATTTACTTGTTTATTATGTTCATTGTGTATGGCCTGCCTCCCTTGCTAGAATGCGAAGGCCACAAAAGCAGGGATCTTTGTTTTGTTTGCTGTTATACCTTAAGGGTCTGGAATCGTTCCTGGCATACTGCGGCTCTCTCAAATAAATATTTGTTGAGTGAATGAATGAGCCAGTCTGTCAGCTCTCATCAGATACGAATCTCTAGTCCTGACCTCAAAATTGACACGAATGCACAAGGTTCCGTTTGGCATAAAGATAATCTCACTCTTCTTTTCAGATATGCTTCTCTTTCTGTCTTCCATTTTATCCTGCTTCTTTTCCCAAAGTACTCATTTTTAGTGTTAACACAATCTATTAATCTTTGCATTGAAATTGCAGTTGTATCATTTTTACCTTGTTATCCCTTGGGCCACTAATTTATCAAATTCCTGAAGATGCTTCTTTTCAATATCTCCATCTTGTCCCTTCCTCTCTACCCTCATTGCCCCAGTCCACACAATTAGCACCTCAAATAGACTTCTAATTGGCCTCCTGGTCTCCAGTCTCTCCCTCCTACGGGTTCTTCTGCATGTCATAAGCCTTGTTTTGATCACAGCAGGCCTCTCCCAAAGTGGTCTGTGATCTGGCCCCCCATATCAAACCCAACCTTCCTGAGCAGTCAAATGGTCAGGAGTTAAGTCTTGAAAAAATAGAAAGTGTTGCAAGTTACTGTAAGCAGGGGTGGGTGGAGGACAGGAGCTGGGGAGGAGACCAAAACCGCCAGACCAAAGCGTCTGAACCCACTCCTTGCAGAAGACATCAAGGGCTAGCTGTTAGAAGAGGTGCAGGGCTGGGAATGAAGGATGAAAACGGTGTTTCAGGAAACACTATCTGGTGAATGCATAGAGGTGCCATGGGAGAGGAGACTGACAGGAGGCAGAATTTACGGAACAATTGCAAGATCTAGGACTATTCATTCAACAATTTCCTACTAAACACGCATTGGAGTTCAATCACTATTCAAAGTGTTGGGGGCACAGTGGAGCATTTCTTGGGATTCTGGGAACTGATAGGAAAAAAAGCACAAAAAAATCAGTGAGGAGATATTGGCTCTGGCTCTGCTCTTGGGGTCAGTGGCCCCTTCTCCCAACCCCAGACAATCTCTGAGATTTAAAATAAGCACAACACCAGCTCTCCCATTCCAAGGTGCTGCTCCTAAAGATTGGGATCACAGATTAGTTAGGAAAAAGGAAAGAAAAATGTTTCCTCTAAGTCAGGAATCAATGCACTTATTTTATAAGTAGCCAAATAGTAAATATTTTAGTATTGTGTACCTTACAGTCTTGGTCACTGTTCAACTCTGTTTTGTAGCACAAAGGCAGGCAACAAGCAAACAAGAAAGCATGTTGTGTTTCAATGAAACTTTATTTATAAAAAACGGGCAAACAGCCTACAGATCAGAGTCCACTTGTCTAAGATATAAGAATATTCTAATACTCAGGATTTTTTGTTTTGTTTTCATTCATTTGTTTGTTTACTTCTTGTTGTACTGGGAATTGAACCATGGGGCCTTTACCACTAGAACTATATCCATTTTTATTTTTTATTTTGAGGCAGAGTCTTGCAGAGTTGGCAAGGCTGGTCTCGAACTTGTGAACCTCCTACCCCAGCCTCCTGAGTAGCTAGGATTATAAGCATGCAACACAGCACCAGGTTGATGTTCAGTTTTAATCAAGTAGCATGGAAGAATATAAAGTAAATGAGTTCCAAAGCCCAGAAAACTGGACTAGAATCCCAACTCTATGGCACTGGTGATGTAGCTCAGTGGTAGAGTGCTTGTCTGGCATGTGCAGGAGAGCTCCTATTTTTAACCCCAGTACACACATCCCCCAATTCCTTCCCTGCAAAAAAAAGAAAAAAATCCCCCAACTTTACAACAAGATATGGCACATTAGGAAACAAAACCACTTTCTTAGTGCCTAAATGAGAAGTTGCACAGCATGGTGGCCAGAGTCAGATCCCCTATGTTCAAATTCCAGCTCTATCACTTTCTACCTTTGTGATCTTGGGCGAGTTTCATAGTCTCCGTAAGCTTCAGTCCCCTCAACAGTTTTCACGAGGATAATAAATATCACTTCCCTAATTGAGAGGGTTAAATGAAATCATGCACATCAAGGGCCTGGCACAAAGTAAACACTCCATAACTTTAGCTTTTAGTATTATTATTATTTTATTAATTATATTGCTATGAAGTTTTCCAAGCAGTAATTATTGAGATAATTGTGAAAGTAATTGTTTCCTTATTTCAGAGATTAAAAACAGAGGAGCTGTTCTGTTTCTCCACTCCAAGTACTTCCTAAACATTTTCCATTACTACAGGAAGCTGCAGTGTCCTTATAAAGCAGCCATTGCTTTTTCAGATGATTGCCCTTAAGTGGCTTTCACATTCTGAAGATTATCATGCATAATGTATTATGCTTATGTCAGGATTAAAATTTTCCCATTGATTGGCTTCTTGCCTCCATCAAGGGTTTGGCTGGACAGCACTTTGTCTCTAGAGAAAGGCATACTTGGCTTTCTTGGGATTGTGAGCACAAAGAGTTTCTTTCAAGGTTGGTGTCTTTAAATCAACTAATGTGATTTTTGTCTCCAATTACAACCAAGTTAAAATTCTCCAATACCCTAGGCTCCTGAGCTAGACATGTGAGCAGCCCAAAAGTCCTGAACCTTCAGGCAGAATCTGAGGACTGGTTTATGGGTGGCCAAGGTACTCAGTCTGCCTTGGAATTGGCATCTGGACTGAAGAAAACAAGGAGACTTAAGCCTTTTGGAAATTATTCTGTTCCTGGGCACTGGGATCACAGTTGAATTTGAATATGCATGTAACCTTTCAAAGAGAAAAAAATATATGCATGTATAAAATCTTTCACACTGTATTGCACATATCAGGAATATTATTACTCCAAATATTATTACTCCAAAGTACATCAAAGACGATCTTATCTTTGTGAGAATCTCTGGGACCATCTTTGTTGTCTGTTGTCCTCTATTAAAATGCAAGACAGAAATCTTTATGGCTATTCACATAATGACTTCCTGAGCTGGAGGCGTGGACCGTTCCCTCCAGTCATGTCACCACTCGTCAGTGCAGTGGCCTTCTTCCCTGCTCAGAGAGTGGAGGGCTGCATTTCAGGTTGTCCCCTGTCTATCAGACAATCCAAGTCACTGTATATGTCAAGCTCTTTGTTAGAAGTAATCAGCCACACGGGCAAAGGCGGTAAACAGTAATTAATATGCAAATTTGAAAGTAACTTGCCTCTTGGTGCTAAGCTTCTTTGTTTGTTTGCACAGTTGTGGACAAGCTGGGGTTTGTCTTAACCATAATTAGCAGGGTAAATATAAAATTATGACATTAATTGCTAGCTCTCTTTTTAAAGATGGTAGTATACCCCTGCTGTGCCTGAGATGCTGCAGCTCAGTAGGAAGGGCCTTCAAAAATGAATTTTAAAACGCTGAAATACCTATTTTAATTAAAAGGCAAACACTGAAATGAGTTTTTCACTTAGAAAATCATAATTACTGGGCAACAAATCATTGATGCAGACATTAAAAATCAGTATTTTTATATCAGTTGATCTTATCCCAATATGAAAAAGAAAGATCACTCTTTTCTAATAACAATAATGAAGAGTAATATTTATTAGGTGCTCTGCACCAGTTAATGCGCTAAACACTTTCTTGCATGATTTCATTGAATCCTCCCAGCAGCTGATGAGATGGGGCCTTTTTTTTTTTTTTTTTTTTTTTTTTGGTGGTGGTCAGGGATTGAACCCATCTCACTCATGCTAGGCAAGTACTCTACCACTGAACCACACCCCCTAGCACATTTTAAAATTTTATTTTGAGACAGGGTCTTGTAAGTTGCCTAACCTGACCTCACCTTTGCAATCCTCCTGTCTCAGCCTCCTAAGTAGCTGGGATTATAAATGTGCATCATGACACTGGGCAAAGTGGACTATTAATATACAAATAGACAGGAAAGCTAAAGCTTTGATGGGGTTTCTTAAAATAAGCTTTTCTGGTTCCATTATCTAATTGTGGCATCCTCAAAACTCTTTTTTGTTCTGATTCTCCTGTCTACCATTTAGCTCTTCCAATTCATTATCAAGCTGGAGATGACCTAAACCATATCTCCAGCTCTGACCTTACTTCTAGTCCACAACAGACTCTCATTTCTGCTACCACGTAAAGCTCAGACTTGTAAACCTGATACCCTGATACTGAAGGCTCTCCACAATCTCACTTACCTACTTTTAAATTTTTATTTCCTAGTTTGACCTTTCATTATTCAGCCCCCATGATGTAGTGCTCATTGTGGAATGTGCTGTATTTGTTCCCAAGGGTGAATTTGGAAGGGAAAGAGAGGACAGTTGACATTTTTAAAAGTCCCCAGCTCCTGGGAAGGCTGAGGCAGGAAGATGACTTGAGTTCAGGAGCACAAGGTCAGCCTGGACAACATACCAGACTCCCCACCTTAAAAAAAAAAAACTTTAAAAAAGCACTTATTCCAGTTCCTGCTTGGAATGCAGTTTAGTGATAGAGCACTTGCCTACTATACATGAAACCTTGGGATGGATCCCCAGCACAAAAAAAAAAAAAAAAAAAAAAAAGAGAGAGAGAGAAAAGAAAAAAAGGAAAAAAAATACAACTCACATGTATTCTTCAGGAGTTTTTGGTGATAATTCAAAACAAGCAAACATCAGATTCTAAATCAGACTTTTCATTTCCCCGAAGTTAGAAAAATGGGAACAGGAAAACAGTGCCTCTCTCTTTTGATGCTGCAGCCCAGGACCCTTAAATAAAGACCATTGCCACCCAATGCAGTTTTCTTCCATCCTGACCCACATATGCCCAGAAGCTCTTTGCCTTCACAAGACTTACTCCTGTTGCCCAACCTAACAAGCCTTCCCCTGCTTCTCCCCAGCACCTGGAGGCCTCCTGCTCTACTCCACAGCAACCGTCCTTTGGCAATTGCCACCAGGTAACACATTGTGCTGGCATGATGAGTTGGCCTTTCCATCTCCAGTTAGACTCTGAGAACCTGGAGGTCAGAAAAAGGACCTTTTCCCCTTTTTGTCTCCCCTGGCTAGCATGGTGCTGGGCGTCTCCTTGGTGCAAGAAACCAGTGTCAGACCTGCTAACAAAGTTAGAAAGAAACTTCAGAGAGGAGATTAACAAATCAAAGCAAAGACCAGTGCAAAGGGAACTGAGAGGTAGCTGGGAAAAAGCTGCCCCTGAGCTGGCTTTGAGCAACTAATCTCCAAATCATCAGCTGGCTGCCAAGGCTCGGAAGAGAGTAGTTCAAGATCAAGGCTTAGCAACATGACTGCGTAACCTGCTCCATGCAGGACTTTCTGGAACAAAACAGCCTGGATACAGCCCTGAAGGTTCACTCTTATGGAGTTGGGGATTGAACCCATGGCCTCAAGCATTCTAGGCAAGTAAGTGCTCTACCGATGAGCTACATTCCCAGCCCATGGGCAGGCTTTTGGGGGAGGAGTAAGAGTAGTATTTATTCAATATTTTTTGTTTTTTTAGGAAGCCTTGAAATATTGATGCCACTAGAAGGCAATTTCCAAAGTGCTCCCACGCATCTGCAGAACCTTGAGCTCAATGGCTATATGCACACCAAAGGCCTAGGAGGGGCGAGGCCTCTTTCTGATATTGTCTGCGTTCCACAGGGCATTCAAGGCAGGAGGCAGGAATAGGATGTATGGGAAGAAGCAGAGCATCCCATGTTTTCAAGATGTCTTTAAGACCCCTTTAGACCCTGCCTCATCAGTCACAGAAAGCTAGCACAGCATGTTATTCTCAAGGGATGGGAGATGCCCCAAACAGACATTCTGCTAGGCCTGAGCCCTCTTCTCTAGGCACTGACCCGGACACTGTGTTCTCTGGCTTTCCGTGCTTCCCCTCCCGCCTTTGTGCAGAGCACAGGACACAGGGAGGTGGGGTCCCAGGACAGAGGATGGAAGATGATGGAGAGCAGGCATCTATGGGTGCAGCTTCTGCCTCTCCAGTTTGAATTCACTATTGTTCTTCTGGTGAAGAGCTTCTCTGATTTTATTATTTTTATTTTTTGGTACTCTACACAGAAGCTTATTTTAAAAAGAGGGGAGGATTCTTCTGCTTAAAGAAAAGAGAGAAAACAATGACTGTACTCTCACTACTAATCGGGCAATCAAAGAGTTAAAGGCAAGGACAAAAGCCAAGGCTAGTTCCTGCATGGGTCATCTACTAGTCGCAAGACCTTGAACAAGTTACTTACTTTTTTTTAATTTGGTTGTGCTGGGGATGGAACCCAGGGCATTTTGTATGGGAAGCATGCATGTTACCAGTCAGCTCCCTCCCCAGCTCTAGTTACTTAATTTTTATTCTTGTTCCTTAGTTTATGTACCTGCAGAATAAGGTTAATGATTGTCTATCTCACAGGTTTGTAAGGATAAATTAGTTAATACATGTCAAATGTTTAGATGAAAGCTAGGGACACGGTAAGTGCTGTGTGTTCACTTTCACTGTCACTCCATTTTTGTATCCTAAGCACCTAAAACAGTCCCTGGCAACAAATACTTGTCGAATGAATTAAATGAATGACATCATTCCTCGGAGCTTCAAAGTCACACCGCTTCTAACTGTCCTATTGTTGCTCTTAGCCATAGGTCCATGAAGGCAGCACCTTGATAAAGAGGATGGCCTGGAGTAGAGGGCATCGCAACGACAAGGACAAGTCCTAGGACCATCTCCGCCCCTGCTATTTCTATTGCCTCAGTTTCCCCTCTCAGTAAATTCAAGAGCTAGATCCAGAAAATGTAAGTATATAACTCAGCCAAGGGACCAGACCGTTAAAGGAAATTGACGGTACACTAGTGATAAATCTAGATGGCTATTTGGTTAAAAAAAAGAAAAGAAAAGAAAAAATAGATAATATCACAGAAAGCCATGATCCTGGAATATAATTGTTCAACCATAAAAATGTCTAAAGAGATATCAAAAATTATTCTAAATTCTGTTCACTCTGCTCTCAAATTAAGGTATGCTACTTCTCCCTTACAACAGATTAAATGTTTTGTTACAATTGCCACAGAAAGTTTCGTGAAGGAAAGGGTTACCAATCCAAAGGCCTAAATCCTCTTTCAAAGAAAGCCCTGTCTTCCTCTCTGAGAACCCCTGAGGCCCACAGACTCCTTCTGGCCAGAACATGGGGATGCTCCTGCGGGCTGTCCCTCACCTGGGAAAGAAGCGCATCGGGGACAGCACACTCAAGATTCGTTACAGTCGGTTCAGTTGAAATTGCATGAATCAGCACTCAGATTAGATTGTTTACGCAATAACAATTACGAGGAGAGGAGAGGCAGGCGTTGAAATGGTGCAGAAGCACACTCTGCACTGGGCACATGTGAGGAGTCTTTAGCCGGACACCCAGGAAGACACAGAGAGGCCAAATCGGTGACAGGAAGCTAAATGGGCTACTTGACAGATATTGCATGCTGGTGAGGTCCAGCAGAGCCCAACCTCCCTTCCTCCCTGTGACAGGCGACACTTGACCTTTAGGAATAAGATAATAATTTACTCCAAGATGCTCTCACTTTTATTTTAGTTTTTATTTTTTTGGCACCATTTGGTACCAGGAATTGAACCCGGGGGCACTTAACCACTAAGCCACATCCTCAGCCCTTTGTTTTTGTTTTTATCTTTTTTAAAGAGAGAGGAACAGTGAGAGAGAGAGAAAGAATCAATTTTATTTAGTTTTTCATGTGGTGTTCATTGCTCCAACACTTCAATGTGTCTGTGGTGCTGGGGTTTGAACCTGGGTCCTCGTGCATGCAAGGCAAGCGCCAAAACCCTGAGCCACCGCTCCCGCCCTGCTTTGTATTTTTTTATTTGTATTGAGACAAGGTCTCACTAAGTTGCTTAGTTATTGAGACTGGCTTTGAACTTGGCTATCCTCCTGCCTCAGCCTCAAGAGTCTCTGGCCTTATAGGCATGTGCCTCCATGATCAGCCTCAACTCGCTTGTGAAACTTTGACAGTTCTGCTCCGTGGATGGAATTTCTCTTTTTTAGATTAGGAAATTGACTTTTCCTGTCAGTTGGGGCACCCAAGCCCAATGGGACCTAAGCATCTCATACCTGGTCAGCTCTACATAATACAAAGCCACCTCCTACCTGACACTATCTTGGTTTATGATTCTGTAGTGTTAGTGACCCAAGGTTTATAGTAGGAGCAGATTTTCATCCGTTTGTCATTTAAAGTCTGGCCTGAACAGTTCCACCCTAGATTTCTCTCACATTTGGAGATTATCAGTCTTGTCTTTGACAGATTCCAGTTATGTGCCCTGGCTTAAGGAGAGGACCTTCAGTTGCTAGCCACTGGCTTTCAGCCTCTCTCTCTCTTTCTATGTGCTCTGAGCTCTACTACTGTTGAATAGTCGTTCTTTCCTTCAGTCCTCCCTTAATTAACCTTGACATTAGTAGTTCAACTTTAATTCCTCAGTATTATAATTATTTTGTCCATAATATATGCTCATTGCAAAACCAACTATCATTGAAATTTGAAAGAATTTCACCACTATTTTTTTCTCTCCAGACAAGCAGAGATCATAATATAAGACACACTATAAAAGGGCCACCAGCATTTTTGTTTAATGTTTTATTTAGAAATCATTATAAACTCAGATGAAGTTGGAAAAAACAGTATACGGAGTCCTACGTACCCTTTGATTTTTTTTCCCTTGTGGTACTGGGGATTGAACCTAGGGGCACCCTACCAGAGCTACATCTCCAGCACTTTTTTTAGTTTTTTAGTTTTTATAGGGTCTTGTTAAGTTGCCAAGGCTGACCTCTAACTTCTGATCCTGCTGCCTCAGCCTCCTGTGAAGCTGGGATTACACGCATGCACCACCATGCCCTGCCCCTAGTACTACGTCTTCATAGTCCTCGCCTCTGTCCTAACCCATTACAATCATCAATATATCTACCATTTTGTCCTTTTGAGAATATCATAGGAATGGAAACATACTGTGTGTAATCTTTTGAGATTAGCTTTTTAAATTTAGCATAAATCCTTCACATCCATCCTAGTTGTTGCTTGTATTAATAGTTCAATACTTTTTCTTGCTGAATACTATTTCTGTGGTAGGGTTATTTTACCATCTTTTTAAGCATTTACCCTCTAAAAGATGTTAGGGTTGTTTCTAATTTGGGGTTATTACAAATAAAGTTAATCTGACCATTTGTGTATACGTTTTTGTTTTGTTTGACGTGTCTTCTTTTTAGGGGTGGGGCAATGGAGATTGAACACAAGGACATTTTACCACCCTAGACCTTTTTATTTTTTATTTAGAGACAATGTCTCCTTAAGTTACTTAAGGCCCTATTAAATTGCTGAGGCTGGCCTCAAACTTGCAATCCTCTGCCTCAGCCTCCAGAGTCACTGGGATTACAGGTGTGCACCTCTGTGCCCAGTTTTGTTTTCATTCCTCTAGGACAAATTCTTATCAGTGCAATTATTCTCATGAAACTGCCAAAATATCTTTTCAGAACAGCCATACCAGAAATCCAGTCTCTCCACGTTCTCACCAGTTTGGTTTATAACTGTTTTTATTTTATCTGTTTTACAAGTAAAAGGCATTCATGATAGCAACAATATCTCAGAAAGCACAGGATAGATACAATGAAATTTAACTTCCTACTTGCTTTAAAAAATTATAATTTTCAATTTCAGCATGCAAAGTTTTGTTGGATAATTCTTACATAAGAGCCTACCCCCATTAAATATTACTTTAGCATCTTTTACCTAAAAAAGATGTGAAAGAGTTCAGTCTGGCTTGGAGATTTCAGTCAATTAAATGTCACATTATAAGCATGATCATTGAAGGTATTTTGAAAAGTGTCCAGGATTTATGGCTAGACCTTAGAATGCTGATGATCAGAGCAGGAGTCCTTGATCAGTAGGGTGTCTCTGTATTCCATTTTACTTGTGGGATAGTCTTGGTTTATGCCTATTGTCTAATACGCCATCTGATTTAGCATTTATTCTGGATTTTTCAATTTTTAATGAAGTATAATTAGCAATTGTTGCTCTAAAGTAAGCTGGGTTAAGTGGTTAAGAGATCTCCACAATTTCCAGACTCTGCCACGTCACACACCTCATAGCATGTGAGACTCATATAAGGTGAACAGTGTCCTCACATTAACTTATGATTAAATCTAAAAGACTACTGGTGACACTCTGTCTTCTCCTGACCCTTTCTATGTGACACATAGCTAGCATTTCTCTTTTTAGGATGCATGTAGGGCACTCACTGCTAAAACAAAGGACACTGGGACACGGGTGATCAAGGACTCAGAGGGTTCTGGGAGAAGTATTTGAACCTGCTGGCCACTTGGTATTCTAGTAAAAAAAAAAAATCCAATTTAAGAAAATTCACAATGAACATGTTTCTCAAACAAAAAGCTTGTAGACACCTATTATTCTCCTTGGTTATTATAATAACACCACTGACTGCTTAAGAACCAGAAGATTAGCTCTGCTGAGGAAGCATCAGTATCAGTGGTTAATAACTACTATAAGAATGTGCTAGCAGAGGGGCTGGGGATGTAGCTCAGTGCAAAAGCACTTGCCTAGCATGCTGAGGTCCTGGGTTCAATTCCCAACACCAGGGGGAAAAATGTGCTGGAAAAAAGTTACTTACTTAATCATCAGAAGATGCATGTACCTATCACCCTGGAAACTTCACTTTTTGCTTAAATCAAATGACTGTTCTTTTAAACATTTTTAAAGATGTTCTCAATTCCAAGCATACTTGTGCACACAGAAAAAAATAAAACAGGAGGTGTTGTATGTTGTCTCCACCAGCAGAATTACTGCCGGTTTTATTCAGTGTTATCATTTCTTCAAACAGAAAATCTTTTTTCTTTTTAAGAGAGAGGGACAGTGAGAGAGACAGAGAGAGATAGAAACAATTTTTATTTAGTTTTTTTATGAGACTTTGTTGTGTATGTGGTGGTGGGGTTTGAACTCACGTTCTCACACATGCCAGGCAAGCGTCACAACCTCCGAGCCACTGCTCCAGCCCCCAAACAGAAAATCTTTTAATTGCAATGTTGGCTCAATATATTTCACTCAGTTCATGGTATTGAAGCAGAGCTTTCAGATGTCGTTCTTTCACACGTCATGTTATTGTGAATGCCATTGAAAATTCCACTAAAAATTGGACATTGAAGGTAAAATTGTCTTTATGGTGACAATAACAAGTTTTGGTGGAGCTGAACATCATGATAAAATTAGTATTCTTCAGCTGTGGACAGAAATGCCCTAAGTGGTGAAGGATCATATAATTTATAGCCATTTCCAGACAAGCTGTGAAAAGAATCTGCATCTGACATTGGACAAACACAAGTTAATGCACACAGTGCCGCTACAAAACTAAAGCTGAACCCTGACTTAGGTCAGCATGGCTCCACATGCTTTCCTTCCTCTCTGTCTGATGTTTATTGGATTTTAGAAGTACTTGAGCCTTTGAAGAACAATTTCATAAATTAACCAAAATGCCCATCAATGACAATGAAGATTTTTATAAACAAGTCTTCTAAATTTAATGTGCATTTTATTTAAAATGTTGGAAATATTTAAATTATTTATTGAATAGAATGCCAAATACTTCAGTTTTGGAAGTTTTAAAGAATTTGCAGTCATTGGTAACAAAACTTGCAAATGGAAAGGTACTGAAATGTATCCCTATAAAAGTAAGAGAGAAAGTGAATAAATTAGAAAAGAAAATTCAAATGATCTTCAGATATAATTTGAAATTCAACAGTTGTACTTTGGAATATATTATCTTGTGGGAAGTATCTTTTGGTAGCAATCCTGTTTTCAGTTAAAACTGAATGTGTACTCTGTATCAGAATAGTATAAAATTTGAGAAAGTTGTCAGTTTGGGGGAATCTACATTTGGCAAAACATTCAAAAGATTCATAAGACTTTTATCCAATGAGTTTCTACTTATAAAATCATTTGTTGAGCAGAGTACAGTGATGCACGCCTGTAATCCCAGACCCTTAGGAGGCTGAGGCAGAAGGATTGCAATTTTTTTTTTTTTTTTTAAGAAAGAGAGTACGGGGTGGGGTGGGGGGAAGAGTGAAAGAGAGAGAGAGAGAGAGAAGCAATCTTTATTTAGTTTTGCATGTAAATTTGATTCCTGGGACACTCCGTGTGTACGTGGTGCTGGGGTATGAACTCATAGACTTGCACATTCCAGGCAAGCGCCATAACCACCGAGCCACCGCTCCAGCACCAAGGATCACAAATTTGAAAGCAGCCTCAGAAATATAGTGGGACCCTGTCTCAAAACAAAATAAAAAGGGCTGGAGATGCAACTCTGTGGTAGAGAACTTGCCTGTCATGAGCAAGACCCTGAGTTCAATCTCCAGCACTGACAAAGGGAAAAAAATCATTTGTTGAAATACTCTAGAGCCAAAAATATATTTCTTGTGAAAATAATTGGGCTGAAATATTCAATGTGAAAATTGGATATTTCATATATTCAAAGAAAAATTAAATTAAAAAATATATTTTATTTAGCAGAATTTGCTTCAAGTTTCCCAAGTGTCTTGTTACCTGGAGAGCTATTTTCTCAGATAATAAGCAACTAAAAGTGATAGATATTTTAAAAGGTACCAACCTTAGAATGCAATCTACAAGATGATTGCAAGCACTTATAGATTAATTTACCTTAATAAGACCATACTAAAATACACTCATCAGAAAAATAATAGTGACATAATATTAAACAGAGGACTAGAAAAACTGCTTAACTCAAAAAAACTTAATACCAAGAACCCAAATAACCCAGTGAATAAATGGGCAAAATAATTAAACTGACACTTCTCAAAAGAATAAACACAAATGGACAGCAAATATATGAAAAAAAATGTTCAAGTCTCTAACAACCAGGGAAATTCAAATCAAAACTACACTAAGATTTCATCTTACTCCGATCAGAATGGCAATTATCAAGAATACAAATAATAATAAATGCTGACAAGAATATGGGCAAAAAGGTACACTCCTACGTGGTTGGTAGGACTGCAAAGTAGTGCCACCACTCTGGAAAGCTGTATGGAGATTCCTTAAAACGCAAGGACTTGAATCACCATATGACCCAGCTATGCAACTCCCTGGTGTTTATCCAAAAGAACTAAAATCAGCATACTAACATGATAGTCACTTCAATATTTATAGAAGCACAGTTCATAATAGCCAAATTATGGAATCAGCCCAGATGCCCATCCATAGATGAATTAAGATATTGTGGTGTATTTACTCAGCCACAAAGAAGAATGAAATTATGGCATTTGCAGGTATATGGATAGAAGTGGAGAACATCATGCAAAGTGAAAAAGTGGGTCTCAGAAAATCAAGGGTCAAGTATTTTCCCTCATATGTGGAAGCTAGAGCAAAATAAGGGAAAGAAAGTAGGGAGGACTAGACATCATAAGGATATAGGGAAGATCAGTAGAGTAGAAGGAAGTTGAGAGGGAGGGAAGAGGGACAGGAAAGAGGAGGAAAAATGCAGTCAATTTAACAAAATCACCTTGTGTGCATATATAAGTGTACGAAGCAGAATTTTACATATATATATATAATTAAAATTAAATAATTAAAAATAAATAATAAATAAATGAAAGGAAGATCACTAGAGTAGAAGGAGAATGAGAGAGGGTGGAGGAGAGGGGGAAAGGTGGGAGAACATACTGATATGGATTAAGTCAAATTCCTTGCATGTATGATTTTGTCCAAATAAAATAAACCTCTATGAATAACTACAATGCCCTATTAAAAAAAGAATAATATCAGTGATATAATATTAAACAGAATACTACAAAAACTAATTAAAGCACATCAATAGGAATAATTATTCTGAAATCATTTTAAAGCTCATATAATGAACAAATACTTAAAATTTTTTCTTTATATACATATTTATTTTTGTTCTTTAAAAAAATTATTTTTGAAAATAAGTTTTGAGGCACACTTTATAGGTCTACTTTTTTTTCTTTCTTACTTTTTTTTTTTCCTTTGGAGATAGGATTTCTCTATGTTGCCCAGACAGGCCTTGAATTCTTGGCCTCAGGTCATCTCTTGCCTTAGCCTCCTGAGTACTGGGACTATACGTACATACTACTGTGCTGGGCATTAAGTTTACCATCCTAATCAAATGAATTAGTTGGTCAATAGATGTGTCTGGTGAAGCAGGGGTGGGATTTGGTGCTTGGGATTGGACCTAGGAGACTTGCATGTGCTAAGCTATGCCCCCACCTCTATAAATGCATAGTTTTAAACAGTGTATAATTAACTACTTTACCATTTCACTCTTAGAAGTGTACAAATTTGAAAGAATTATGATTATGATTCATCAGGAAGCACTTCCATATTAATCTTTATTTCAAAAAGTTGACCGTAGCACATTTGTGCATGCTCTGATTACACAGATGCTTTGATGGGTCCATGGACTTGCAATAGTGGGTCATGGTCTGACCACACCGATGATAACAAAATGTCTCAAGGATGTCCACCAAACATTATAGGATTCCTCCTCCCTTACAGAGAAAGAAGGAAGTCAAATAACAGTGGCTCTGGCAGTCATAAGAGGATAGCTATGCTTTTCATGTGCATAGTCCATAAAGGTTTTAATCATGGTCTTCAGTTCTATAAAGATCTGAAAAAAAAGGGCCCTGATACAGCCCTTCAATCCCACACTATCCAGGAGGGAAAGAAGAATATGGCCACAACTTTCTTCTAAGATACCCTTTTGGCTGACCTTACTTCGCATAATAATCTGACTTGCACAGTTCCACTGCTCGGCTCTGGTACAGGCACTGAAAGATTTATATCAAGCCACATCCCATAGAGATAACCTTGGCATGTTCTGTGGCTAATTTGTTGGCCTGGTGTGTGTATGTGAGCATTGCTGGGGATTGAACCCAGAGCCTCATGCATGCTAGGGAAGTTCTCTACTACTGAACTGCACCCCTAGCCCTTCATGGCTAATTTGTAATTTCACATAAGCCTTTCCAAGCAAGCATAGAAGAAAGAATGTAAATGCTGAAGCTAGATATCATTTCACCAGCTGTGTTCTCTTGAGCATCAGAACTCCTTATCTCCCATCAAATACTAACCAGGCCAGACCCTGCTGAGCTTTCAAGATCAGACAAGATCTGGCATGTTCAGGGAGATATGGCCATAGACAGAACTCCTTATCTATTCCATAAGAATAATGATAATAATAACATCTGTACATAAGAGAATTTGTACATAATAACATCTGTACATAAGAGGACAACTTGCTATTTAAAATACAATTAACTAACAATTTCTGCTTCCATTCCTCAGAAAGGAAACAATTTCTCAGGAGTAGGTCAGGTTTTATTTGCCCAATGAAATACTTTGATTAGCATCTCATGTTCAAACCCTGGACGTGGGGCATGGTTTGCAAAGATATCAGGGGAAGAAAGGGGAGTTATAGCCAAGCTAAATTTCAGTAAACATGAGCAAACATTTGAAGGGACTGTTTAGTCTAAAATTCTTCACCATGAGCTGCTGGTATCCCCAGGCTCACCCCTCTGTCGTTATTACCCCAGGCACTTTAACAAAATTGTAGTCCATTTGATTGACTCCTAGGAGTGGTATTTTGGAAGACTCCAGAATGGGATCAGCTTCATGGACATGTAGCCTGTGCAGTCACACAGAGATCCAAGATGAAGCAGGACCTGTGCTTGGTTTAATGCCCTTCTATCACCATCTTAAATTTTTTCCCCAGTGCTGAGGATAAAACCCAGGGCCTTGTGCATACTAGGTAAGTGCTTTACCACTGAGTTACATGCTCATCCCATCTTGACCTTCGTAATAGGTTGTTGTTGTTGTTGTTTTAACCAGAGGCACTTTATTTTTCATCTTGCATAGGGCCCTACAAATTGTGTAGCCAATCCTGCTTTGGGAATAGGATCTGAGTTCTCTATTGGAGTCCATGAGTCAGTGGGAAAGCTCCAGAAAGTCAAATGTCAGTGAGAGTCAGAATTCAGAAGACGCACAACAGAATTAGCAGTAACTACAAGGGGTCTATCCCAAGCTCAGTAACAGCATTGGATTTCCACAGAATATTAGGATAGCCAAACCAATTTTATGTAATTTTCAAAGGCTGGGGTAACCCCAACATTATCTGTATTATGTTAGATGGGTAGATAGATAGGTAGAGATTAGCAAGAGTTTCTAATATTGTTATTATTTTACTATTGTATTTAGAGTAACCATGAGAAAGCATGAATGCACATAAGTAAATGTACAAAGACATGTGCTTTGGGTGCTTCTCTGATTCTCTCAAATAATATCTCTCAAGGTATGCACATTCAGGAATCTGAAGAGCTACAAGATCTTATTTACAGATGTGTTGCTTGTTGTATTATGAATGATATTGTAACAACAGCCTATTGCAGCTTTTCCAGTATTTCCAGGACCAGACTGATGGTGAAAAGAAAGCGTTCATTGGAAAGCAGAGCGATAAAAGCAACGGAAGCAATACCGCTCTAATGCATTTATAGAGAAATATTGTTAACACAAATCATAGATCTGTGGCTCCACCTCACTGTGAACATCAACCACAACTGAGGACATTTTCCCTCCAAGGATACAAGGGAACAGAAAGAACTCATTTTATTCCAAACATGGGACAGGCTGAATACTTCCCTCGGACTTTCAGCCTATATCAATTTTCTTATTCTGAAACACATTTGATTTTCCATTTGAGTTGAACAAAAGTCTTTCTAATATACTCAGCTCTCTTGGCACAGTGATATACTGTGGAAAGGAACAACTAAACCACATATGCCTTTTACCTTCACACCTAAAGTCGCATTCATGTCAAAGTTGTTCAATATAGGAAACCCTTAAACCCTTAAAACAGGAATATTTGACTTTAGAACTTGAGCTGATGATGTAAGTAGAAGTAGGGCATTTCTTGGGCATTCAGCTCATGGTACTGTCCTGAATGCATGAGTGAGTGGATGGTTGGCATTCATTAGCCTCATTTCAGTTCTTATCCAGAAAGAGAATGTGGTAGAAAGAATTCTAAGGTGACTCTTGGCAAGAGCAGACCCTTGAGTATCAGCAAGACCCATGACTTGCTTCTAACTAGCAGAAAACGCAATGGGCTATCACCCTCATGATTGTGTTACACTGTACATGATTTTCCAGCTGTAAATAAAGTCTGTATAATCAGTTGACTATTTAAGAGAAATTGTGCTGGGTGGCCTGACCCAATCTGGTGAGCCCATCCAAAGAGGAACTAAAGATCAGAAGTTCTGGCTTTAAACTAGAAAGCTGCCATGAATTCTATAGCAACAAGAAAACGAATCCTGCCAGCAACTACATGAATGTAGGAGAGGATCCCAAACCTCAGGTGAAACCCCAGCCCCAGCAGACGTCTTGATTTCAGTCTTGGGAGTCTCCGAGCAGAGAAGCCAGCATATCAGTGTCCAGATTCCAGACCCATGCAACTTGAGATCATAAATGTATGCAGGCGAAAGGTGCTAAATTTCTGGCAATTTGCTACACAGCAGCAGAAAACTTAATAGACAGGGCTAGAAAATTAGGGATGAGGGCCCAATAGGAAACCTGCTGACCTACCAAGGAAGTCATGAGCTAGATGATAATTAAAGCCAACTGGAAATGCACAGTTGCTGAAAGCCCCAGCACAGACCTACCCCTTGACAGGGAAACAGAGTGAGAAAAGAAATAATAGACTTCTTTTTCAGATCTGAAATAAAAATCACGTCTTGTTTGATTGTCATTCATTGCACATCCCTAATCTTAACTGGTTTGCTATTTAGTCAGACTTCTTGTTGCAGAGCAAAGGGAAGACAGAAATGTAATCTCAAGGTTATCGATTATCTTCTATACTATCTATATCTTCTGAAGCATCATCTCCTTTGCAATGCCTTTGAAAGATAATAGCATTTAGATCTACTGCACTGCTCCCATCCAATTCTCTAAATCAGCTAGAAAATGTGAAGATCTTTCAAATAGAAGATCTTTCAAATAGACAGAATAGCATGTCACCCTAGGATCACTGAATAGCATTAGCTAATAACTGATTTTTTTTTTACTCCATTTAGAACGAGGAAGAATTGGGCTCCACTGATGTATGGAAGTTGTTATTCTTTAGAGATATAGTGCCCTCCCCAAGTTCCTGTGTTAATGCAGGAATGTTCAGAAGTGTTCATAAGATTATGAGAACTGTAACCTAATCAGTCCATCCTAGTTTGAATGGACTGGCTGGGTGGTAACTGTAGGCAGGTAGGGCGTGACTGGAGAAGGTGGGTCCCTGGGGACGTGTCCTGGAAGGGTGCATCTTTCCTGTGGCCCCTTCTCCTCCACCCCCACCCTCTCTCTACTCCCTAACCCTGCCATGAGGTAAGCAACATTTTTCTACCTTGCCCTTCTGCCATGCTGTTCTGATTCATCTCAGGCCCAGAGCAATGGAATCTGCCAACCTTGGACTAAACCTCTGAAACTGTAAGCAAAGAACTTTTCCTGCTCTAAGTTGTTCTGGTCAGGCATTTTAGTCACACAGCAATGAAAACCTAACTAACACAGAAACCTTAAAAAACCCTGAGTGACTTAGTATTGGAGTTCTTGGGTTCTAGCAAACATATGGATTTAAATGAAAGAATTTATTTAAAGCAGTCTATTGTTCACTTTATCCTTTAGTTTCTGAAAAGCCGTGAAACAACGTCATCAATTGAATCTCATTTTCAGTGCATCAGGGAGCTCAGCATTTGGAGGAAGTCTGCAGTAAAGCAACTTAGCTTTTTGTGGTATGTTTAATTAGGAAACCTGTACCTTCTGTTCTATTAATATGGATTTTTGTATATCAGGAGTTCTTAAGGGGGAGAATTGGTGAGCAAAACTACTCTCAGTTCATTTTCATGAAGTGCAGTGCTGACAGAAATCTTGACTGGTGTGAGATAGTCCTTGAAGGAAGGCAGTAGCAGGAATAGATCTGGGACACTGAAGAAGAGAAACCTGAAGGACCACTGCAAAACTATGTCCTCCAGGAGGGCTCTAGATCCCACAGACTCCTGGGTATGATAAGGATGAACTTCAAGCCCGGATGTTAAGGAAAGAAAGCACAAATGTTAGGAAATAGTGTCTTACTTTTCAGTTCTATTTTTGGTACTGGGAATGGAACCCAGGACCTCACACATAGCTGTCAAACACTCTAGCACTGAGTCCCATGTCTTACATTTTGCAATCAGTCCTGAAACCTCTGGGTACTAGCTGTGTCACCAGGGGAAGCTCTTAACCACTCTGTGCCCATTTCTCACCTGTAAAATGGGAAAAATTAAATTCCAACTTCATAAAGTTCCTGTGAGGATAAATAGTAAAATGCAAAAAAGTAGCCAGTGCTTACTAAGAGTTTAGTCCTTGTTAGCTACTTAGCATGAAAGAGTTGGAAGAGATTTTCATTATTAAAAAGACTGACTAAACCTAGCAGAGAAAAGTTAGCATGGAAGAAAATATGCATGCCATGAGAAAAAGTGTTAGTTTCTCCCGCAGCAGAATGCCTTGAGCATTTTCAGTTCAATGGCTTCCTACCATTTTTAATCTTCATCTCATTTAAAATTACAGATGGTCTCCAATTTGTAATGCTTCAAACATCTGATTTTATTTTTTGCTTTACGATGTTGCAAAGTGATAAACATTCAGTAGAAACCATATTTCAATTTTGAATTTTGAACTTTTCCTGGGCTTTTAATGTACAGTAAGATCCTCTGCTTCATGTTGGGGACCTGCAGCCACAGCTCCCAGTTAGCTGGGAGATTCAGGGGAAATAACCAAGACTACGGTATGATAAGCTGTAATATTCTGTAGGTTAGGTGTATTAAATGCATTTTTAAATAAATGTTATTTTCAAATCAAAATGGGCTTATCAGGAAAGAACCCAAATGCAAGTCAAAGAGCACCTGTATAATGAAGAATGTTGGGAACAATGAACACTGCCTTACAGTCCCGGAAGCCTGTCACTGCAGGTAGGAAGGATTAGGTACCAGCTCTGTGTTCTCTATTGAGCAGACACACAGGATTTTTTCAGTGGCGGGCATGCAAACACATTCTCCGCAATGATACAATATGTCAACCAAACTGTTTGGGGGCAGCTTTGGTTAACTCCCCACCCAATGCATAGCAGCAAGCACGATATTTTGTATTCACCTCATGCCTTGATAACACTTTTCTGATCGCAGAATAGCACCCGATTCTGAAAACACCCAGCCTTTTTAAAGCCTGGAAACTACAATAGCAACGAGCGCGCATCCCTTCAGAGCTTGAAGTGGTAGTAAATCCTCTCTCTCTGAGCTGCCAGCCTAGAAGCCCACTCCCTCCTTTGTTAGGAATTCTGGTCACAAAAACCTACAATAAAATGCTGCAGGCACATCAATAAAGGATATAATGAAATCAAACGAGTCTTGTTCCTTACATTTACATGCAAAGTATATCAAAGGAGCATCCAGTTTGTTCCTGAGAGCCACACAATGGATTCTTTTGTGTAAGGGGAGAGAAGATATATGAAGCTGAATTAGGAAGCAATTCCAATTAAAAGGGCTGTGTTTAAGGCTTCAAAGACAATGCAGCCTTTGCTAGACAGTTAGCTATTAGAAGTGTCTGGCTGCCGAGGTGGTTTTATGGTAATTGGACTAGAACTGAGTGGAAGGGAACACAACAATATCACCCCTTGATCCCAGGCTCCAGGGACACACTGTCTCAGAGTCACCTTTCTCCTGTGCAACCTCGGGGATAATAATAGTGCCTGCCTGATAGGGTCTGTTATAGCTCACGAGCTATAGCTCACATAAACGACTCTTGGCAGTGCCAGGCCCATGCTAAGCACTCTGGTTAGCTATTATGTTTGTGACTTCCTCCAACTGGCCCCCGCCCCAGTGCTGGCACCTTGCCTACTATGTGCATGGGCCAGAATCACCCAGATGACAAGTGAATGGGCCCTGGAAGCGTGTCTGGGCATGGAAGCCACTTGCTGTGTGGTGCAGGGAAAGTTGTCCTTTGGCACAAAGGCCTCTAGAAGTCAAGTCCAACTTTCCATCCTAGAGAAATGGAGTTCCTTTTGCAAACACTGAACACCTGGGATGTGTGCCATTTGAATTAGCTCGTCTGTTTCCTACACGTGTCTCATATTTTGTAAGCTTGAGAATCAGAGAGTTGGTAGACTGTGCCTCAGAGAGGAGTTATTCCCTGTGGTAGACTGTCTGCAATTTTTCTCCAACTTCCTCACTTATTTTAAATGGGTTCTACCTTCCTGAAACTGAGCATGAAGGTGGCCTCACATCAGGTCGGATTTACAGATGGCACACTGTAGCTTGTTTGTCTACGTGGGAAGTGCATGAGGAGGTGGAGCATTTGCCTCTTTTCTTCTCGCCTGGGCCACAGAAGGCCTCTGGAGATTCCCCTGGTGAAGGAATACCAAAAATTTTCGGGTTTGTCACTTTAAGAGCACCCTGCTTTGACCTTATTAGAAGTGTAGAGAATTGCAATTGGGAACACGGGTTGGGGAAATTATGGAGCGTTTGAGAAATTCAGAACCGAAAGGAATCATCCAATGCTCTCACAGACGTGAGGTGCCTGAAGATCCCCCTGCAATACACAGGAAATGAAGGGACTAGCTGCTAGCATATCAGTAGGAAGCCGCAGCTGTCACTCTACAGAGCAAAGGCTGTGTACCTGGGTGCTATTATGTTGACGATGTAAATGGGCCTAAATTTTAGTGCCTCAGAAGAAAACCCGTAAGGAATGAAGAAGTGAAGCCCTCACTCTGGTTGTGTCATTTCAAAACCAGTCATGACAGGAGCTGGGGCGGTGGCTCAGTGGTTATGGCACTTGCCTGGCAGGAGCAAGTATGCAGGTTCAAATCCTAGCACTTCCGTACACAACGAAGTCTTGGAGCGACGAAGGCCACGTGAAAAACTAAATAAAATTGATTCTGTCTTTTTCTCACTGTCCCTCTCTTTTTAGAAAAAGGAAAAAAAAAACAGTCATAAGTAAGGACTGAAGGAAGAGAAATAGGGAAAGGGAGACTAGAAAAGGCGCTTTATTTCTGTTTGTAATATTGGGTTTCTTTAAGAAAAAGGAACAAAAGCCATTATGGGAAAAGGTGAATACTCGTTAAATCTGTATGGGGAGTCACAGATATTTGTCAGGTTTTTCTCTGTACTTGGCTGTCTGCTGGAGAGAATTTCATAATATTTTTAAATAATTATGCAGATTTTGAAGAAAAAGCAAAAAGAGTTTTTGGCAACTAAAAGGGGGATGTTCTGGCTAAGAACGGCATAATGAAAAGAAAATAAATGAAGTGAGAGAATGGAGAGAGCCCTACACTCCTTGGAGGTGAATATGAAGTAGCTTGGAAGGTGCAGATCTGGCAAAGAAAACTGTCCCCTTGGATGTGGCCAAAGCTATTTTTGTTATTGTTGTTTTTTCTTTCTTTTTTTTTTTTTTTTTTAAGACAGAGAGAATCAATTTTATTTATTTTGTCAACTCTTCTTTGTTTCTCCAACAGCTGTGCATGTGGTACTGGGGTTCAAACCCAGGTTCTCATACATGCCGGGCAAGTGCTCCAACCACCGAGCCACCACTCCAGCCCCCGCAAGCTGTTTTGATTGTAAAAAGCAGAAGTGCTGGGACAGTGCCCTGTAGTTGCTTCAGATGGAGTTCACCTCTTTTTCTTTCTTAACCTCAGGGAGATAGTGAAATGTAATTTTAAATAATCTAATAAACATGAAGCAATGGTTTGGATACTCATGGGGTTAGACAAAATGGTGGCCAGGTGGGAAGTAACTTTGAAACCCCCTTTTTTCCTAACATACAAGTTTGAATACAAATTTAGGGTTGAATTCTTATGAGAAAAATGAGATCAAAACCAAGAGGAAAAAATGAGGATAGCAAGAATGAACTCCAAGTTCAACCTGAAAATGAACCTACCTCCTAAAGCTGGATTACTGTCATAAGGCCAAGCATTCTCCACCCCCTGCTCAGAAGATGGCTGTTTTGAGATTAATGAAACCTGAAGGAGCTAAAGTGTTGATTGTGTAGACTATGTGTGGTTCGAGATCTTTAGTTCTTTTTTTTTTTTTTGGTAGTGGGAATTGAACCCAGAGGTTCTTAACCACTGAGTCATATCCCCAGCTCTTTTTCATTTTTTATTTTGAGACAAGGTCTCACTAAGTTGCTTAGGTCCTTGCTAAGATACTAAGGCTGGCTTTGAACTTGTGATCCTCCTGCCTTGGCTTCCCAAGCTGCTGAGATTACAGACAGGTGTTGCATGCCTAGCAGGTTCACTTATTTGTAATAAAAATCTCAAGGTGAGTGGCAAAGTAAAGAATAACATCATACATTATTTCGTTTATAAAACTCCTTTGTCCAGTATTCCTGTGATACAGAGAGACTGCTTCAAATCAGACTTTCTCTCCTCCCAAAACTGACCATATGATGTGAAAAAAATCATTAAGCAAAATTTCCTCCAGAGTGGATCTGAGTACTATGTCAGCTCTTAAAGTCCCTTCCACAGTCATTGCCCTAATGTGGATCATAAATGAACGGGAAAGAAAACAGTTGCTATTGAGCCACAATTGTCTTTCAACATAATGTTCCACAGCCTGTGACTCGGAGAAGTTGCCTTTGTTCGGTAGCACCTCCTCTGCGCCTGGCTCTCTTCTAGGTTCTGGGGAGGCAGAGGTGAACAAAAAGACAAAGCTCCCCCCTCAGGAAATTTCCATTCTGCTGGGGAAAACAATAAGCATATAATCAGCATCCGTGTAATGTGCTACTTGTTCCAAGTGCAGGGAACAGTGCTGGTGGTGTGCTGGTAAATGTTTGACATCCAGCTTTCTGGAAGGCATTTGACGCTTTCCGTGGTGTGAACGTTTCTATCGTGACCCATCTGGAGCTTCCAGTACAGTGCCACTGGACAGTAAGTCAGGAAGGGATGTGCAGTAGGATACTGTAGAGTTATTCAACTGAACAGATAAAATAGACATACATATTCTCAAAAGCACAGATAAGAACAAAACATAGCTGAATAATGGGGAAGTGAAATATCTTGAGAATTTATCCCCTTCATTTTTATGCAATTAATTTAATTATAAGTAAAGTAACTTAAATGTTATTGATGGCTTTGTTTAATAACTGGCTCACAAAATTCCTGAAAATTTAACAGTCAGCTCAAGTTCTTGAGTCAGTGCGAGTCAAATTCAGGACACCTGAGGTGGTGAAGAAATTTCAGCAAGTAGAAGTACAGTGTCATCTACTGCCATGTAACAACCACCTCAGAGCAAGAGCTGTTCTATTATATCTCAAATTTTCAGGGGCCAGACATGCTGGCAGGGCATTGTTAAGAGCCATCAACGGGTAGATGGGTTCATTTTGAGAGTTCAAGATGGCTTTGCTCACGTCTGGTGCCCTGGTGGGAATGACTATAAGGCTGGACTCGGTGGACCTGTTGGCTGGAGCACCTGTACATGGCTGCTTCAGCATGGTGGCCTCAAGAAATCAAACAAGGGGCTCCCTGAGAAACTTCTCCAGGAAGGAGGAGGTGGAAGTTGTTAGTCTCTTACCACCTGAGCCCCCAAACTGGCCCAGCACCACCTCTACTACATTCTGTTGCTCAAAGCAACCATTGAGCCTGAGGTTGATGTAACTTCTCAACAGAAGTTGCATCAAAGAATTTGTGGCCACCCTTCATACGCCATTGATGGAAAAGAGAACAGTGGTGGCACAGCAGCTGTGAAGGGGAAGACTTTACTAAGGTTATATATATATATATTTTTTTTTTTTTCCAGAAAACTAAAGACAGTGAAAAGCGAGCCATATGAACAAATCAAATGTGTGCACAGGGGTTGAGTGCACAGCTCAGCGGTAGAGCTCTTGCCTAGCTTGTGTGAGGCCCTGGGCTTAATCCCCAATAGCCACCCCCCCAAAAAAAATGCATACACTTTTTGAGCCAAGCTTTGGCCAGCCAATGTAGACTAAATTCTCAGATTCCACTCTGCTTTGCCATAAAAATATCATAACAGAAAAGTTTGAGAAACATCAATTAGGCCAACTTTATTCCCCCAGGCTAAAGAAACTAAAGCCCAAAGGACTCTAAGTATCACATAAGATCATGCTAGTTGGTAGCAGGACATAGCTTGAGCTCAGCTCTTCCACCCAAATCTCCTACTTAAAAGTTTAGTGGGTTTTGTACAGATCCATTTTTTTTCTTATTTTTACAAAATCCCTTCTTTCTTTTCTTTTCTTTTTCCTTCATCCATGAGATATATATTATTAATAAATAGGCTTAACATTTCATGCCAAAACATTAACTGATTAATTCATACCATACTTCATAAGAGTGATCAGAAATTTTGTTTTCTGTTTAGTTAATGACAAAATTGTGAGTCAGAGAAACCATGCAAACTATTGAAAGTTGCACACAAGCTGGAGGGACAATAGAAACATTAAAATAAACATTTTACAGAAGGACAATCAGAATTTATTAAGCTCTGATAAAAACACGGACATGATAATTGTATATTTTATTTTCATATTCAAGAAATTCTAAAAGAGGGCTGGAGCTGTGGCTCAGTGGTTTCGTTGCTTGCCCATCATGCCCTAGTGCATGAGTTCAAACCCCAGCACCACATACACAGCAAAGTGTCTTGGAGCAACAAAGGTCACATAAAAAACTAAATAAATATTGTTTCTCTTTCTCTCTCTCTCTCACTGTCCTTCTCTCTTTAAAAAAGAAAACTGTAAAAGAAAGGGGCCTGCACGTCTATCTTCTCGCTGTGAAATATAATTGACTCCAGACCTGTCTTCTGGGATCGACTATGCTGTTTTATTGTCACAAAGTTACTTTATGTTTTTGTTTTTTGGTACTAGGGATTGAACCCATGGGCATTCTATCACTGAGCTACCTTTCCCAGCCCCTTTTATTTATTAATTTTTTAAATTTTGAGACAGCGTCTCACTAAGTTGGCAGGCTGGCTTTGATCTTGAGATCCTCTTGCCTCAACCTCCAGAGTCGCTGGGATTGCAGCAGTTTATACCACGCCCATCTTACAAAAGTCTTTCTAGCATTAGTGTTGTCACCCTAGTTGGCACTGGAAACTTTTCTGTCTGAAACTACACATAGCTTATGTCATCAACAAAAATATAACGTGCTTGGGGACAACGGTTTGACTTTCATTTCTTGAAGTGTACTATGTACAACTATTTAGTTTGTAAACTGCACAGGTATGTGGCTGGGTTGGAGAGGGGTTGAATGGGGGCCCGCCCTTGGCTGCCAGTATCTCTTTTTCTAAAGTTTACAAAACAGAGGCTGGGGGTAGCACTGTACTTCTTACAAATTGCATATTGTGTAATACAGTGCTGAACATACAGAAAAGGGTCCTAGTTTAGGGACAGAGACTAAGGGGAATGGGACATTCTGATTAAGTCTGCATTCAGATCCCTCCAGAAGTTTCTTTCATGGGTATGCTCTGATGGTCTGTAGTTGCAGAATCAATCACCGCAAACTTGCCTAAAACAACTGCCATTTGTTGTGCTCCCACATTCTGTGGGTCAGACTCTCAGTGGAACATAGCAGGTATGAATTTGTTCCCTGATGTCTGAGACTTCAGCTAAAAAGCTTAGAATCACCTGGATGTCTCTTTCCTCTGGTGTCTAGTCTGAAGTGACCAAAGACCAGATTCCACTGGGCCTGGACAGGAATACCCATACGTGGCCTCTCCAAGTGACCTAGTCTTCCCAGCTTAGTTTTCCTGCTGGTCCTGGGAGCGAGCATCTCAGGACAGGATGAATGGGAGCAAGCCACCCAGAGGATCCAGGCAAAAGCTGCTTGGGCTTTGCAGATCTAACCTTGGAACTAACCACATGTGGCTTCCACAACTTTTTTTTTTTTTTGGTTATTGTTGTTGTTGTTTTTTAAGAGAGAGAGAGAGAGAATCAATTTTATTTAGTTTTTAATGTGGCTTTTGTTGCTCTGACACTCAGCTGTGTACGTGGTGATGGGGTTCGAACCTGCATACTCGTGCATGCTGGGCAAGCGCCGTAACCGCTGAGCCACCGCTGCAGCCCCAGCTTCCACAGCATTTTATTGGCTGCAAGTGAGTCACTTTGGCCAGCTTGGATTGAAGGGGCAGAAATGAGACTGCCTCTGGATATGAGGGAGCACAAGGCCACATTGCAGATGAGCAAGTGGGATGAGAGATACCATTCTAGTCGTCTTTGGAAAATGCAAAGTGCTATGAGGCACATCTCATTAACGCCATGTGCCACGAAAGACATGAAGCAGGAATTAAGTGATCAAGCCTCGAATATACCCTGAAGAGCCATACGCCCCAGAGCTCTGATGTTATGCTTTCTGAGGCCAACGCTGGAGGCTTGAACAGCGCCCGTCATCTCTGCAGTCTATAGTCAGGGAGTGAGCTCAGCACAGGCCACGTGGCGGCTGCGCAGCCTCACTGGATACTTGTCACGCCTGGGCTTGGTGGTTGCGTCTCCAGGAAACCCCACAGACAAGACTGGCAACATGAGGGTCTGCCGAATTTTCAACTTGTGGGCCACTGATGAACTGCCAAGTTAGCAGGGCGCAGGCCAGGGCCAGATGTTCTTAACAGATGTGCAGAGCAGGCAGCTTCCTTACTACAACTTTTAAAGATGTCTAGCGCTACAAGGTGCTTATTTTAGTCTCACAGGGGGTTTGGACACCCTTGGCAAAGTAATTGTAGCCATCTCCTCTATTTTAGTACACATGAAATAGCCAGCCATGACGTCAAACTCCTTTTTTTTTTTCTTAACTAATTGGGTGGCCTTGCACAGCTGGGCTGTGGAAACCAAGGAAAGTCTCAAATTGAAGATATAGACACATTTTTTTCTTTTAAGTGCTGAAATGTGTTCTGCCATCTGACTATTCTGTCCCTTAATATAAGACTTAATTTGGCATAAGTAAGGAAGCAAGTAGAAGAAACCACCATGCATAATCACAAGCGCATTATTTTCATGTTTTTATATTCGTACCCCATCAACTTGACTTGAATGGCCTGCCAAGCTACTCTCTCTCCCTCCTCTCCTCTGACCTGGTGTTCCTCCAGCTGCATCATCTGTGAAACGAGCTATCCCCAGAGCAGACCCAGGAGAAATGAAAAGGAACTGCACACCTATGAAAGCAGCGCTCCTGATGAAAATATTCCTCTACTGAGACAGCTCTTTGAGTGAATATGAACAAATGACTCTTATTAGTCAACTTAAACATATAATTTTCCTGTATGAGGAATTGGTTCAGACTGCCCACTTGCAAGTCTTTTTTTTTTTTTTTTTTTAATATACCAGGGATTGAACTCAGGGATTCTTAAACTACTGAGCCACATCCCCAGCTCTTTTCTAATTTTTTATTTTGAGATAGGATCTCACTAAGTTGCTTAGGACCTCACTAAGTTGCTGAGGCTGGCTTTGAACTTGAGATCCTCCTGCCTCAGCCTCCTGAGTCACTGGATTACAGACAGGTGTGCCTTAGCTCGCTAGCCACTCGCAAGTCTTTTAACATGAGAAAGTGCTCAAATACGTTCCTACTGTACATTCAAAGTTACAAAGAGATGGTACTGAAACCAGGTATATTTAGGAGAAGAGATGAAATGACAAGAGAGCCATAATCAAATATTCCTAAGGAATCAGATGTTTCCCCTATAGCATTTTTGAGCAGTTGGCCCATGCAGAGCACAGAGGAATTCAGGAAATCTACACTGCAGCTCTCTGTAGTGGGCCTGGGCAGACTCATGGCATTAAAACTGTGTGTGGGCCTTAGTAGCCAGCAAGAAATAAAACTTAGAAGTAGCTAGGTTTTTTGCCTGGTACGGGAACTTCTTCCCCTGGTAATGACGTGGCCCCTGCATGGTGATGTGCCCCCACACCTCCCTCCATACCCCACGCCTGAGAAGATGCAAAGAACCAAGCTCTGCTGACATGGGGTGGTGAACCTACTGCCCTTCACATCCACTGAAGTCATTAGAAACATTCAGAGGCACAAGACAGCCAAATCTGCTTGCATCTGTAGCCTTGGAAAATGGTTAATTTTATGCACTAATTTGGTGATATGATGGTACACAATCACCAGTGCAGATGCTGCTGCGAAGGCATCTGTTAGAGCTGATCAGCATTTACATCAGTAGACTTCCGGTAACCCAGATTGCACTCCATGATTGGATGGTCCTTATCCAGTCAATTGAAAGACTTTACAAGAAAAGAACGAAGCCCCCCAAGAAAGAAGGATTCTGCCTCATGGCTCGCCCCAGACTCAAGCTGCAACATCAGTTTTTCCCTGGGTCTCAGCCTGCCAGCCTGCCCTGAAAGTTTAGGACTCACCAACCCTCACAATTGCATGGGCCAATTCCTTAAAATAAATCTTACTTTGGGGAGAGTATGATGACAGCTTATCAGTTATGACCCCGGCACTGTGACTGAATGGGTCACCTGCCACTCACTTGCTTCTGGAAGACTTGGGGTGTTAGAGGTGTGTCTCAAGACATCATCTGAAGAGCATGCCTGTGATGTGACAGAGGCAGGTGGCTGTATCAAGGGCTCAGATCTCTTATTGAGCTCTGCATCTTCTCTCTACCACTACAGGGGCCTTTCTTCTGTCCTAGTAAAGCTAACTTTTCCATCATCATTCTTCCCTGAGATATCACATTGGAATCAGGAGGCTTACCTCTCATTGACTTTTCTAAGCCTCCGTCTGAATTGTGAGGGTCTTCAATTACTACATTTTATTCTGGAAATGTGGGAAAAATTAATACGGCAAGATATTTACATCAAGCCAGATGTCTTTGACCAAGTTAAAGTTATTTTTTAGTATATTCTGAGTCAAAATAAACTTCACACTTGAACAAGGAAGCTCTCAGAACTTTTGTTTCTCTTTTCTGAAGAGAGAAAAGCTCCACAGTAGTAAATGGAGGAAATTCCTAAACATAGGCTGACACCCAGGGAGGACCCTTCATTCCAGGCCTTTGGTTAGACCAAGGAGAAAGAGCTTTAAGAAAAAAGAAAGATTCCTGAATCGGGAAGGCAGTTGCACACAGGATCACCTTTCCCTAATGTTCCAGAAGGCTGTCTGTTGAATGAGAGTACTTGCTTGCAAACTACAGAAACTGACCCCAGAACAGGAATTTATTAGAAAGGTATCGGATGACTCACAGAAGAATCTGGAAGGCTGGAGAATCAGGCTGGGAAAACGGCCAGAACTCAAGGCTAGCCAGCAGAACCACGGCCAAAGCCACATCATCACTGGAGCAGATGGTAAAGACCCCTGCTGCCCAGCAGCCCCAGTCACAGCTGCTTCCAGACTGAATGCCACCACCGTGAACAGATTCTAAATAGTCCTAGCTCAGGATTCAGACTTGACAAAGCACATCTGATTGCTAAGCCTAGACCATGTGCCTGCGCCCCAGCTTCCACAGGGCTGGAAGTGGGAACTCTGGCTCTTTTTCAGACTCTATAGCAAGAAGCAGGACCCCACACAATGGGATGGTTTACCAAATAGTAAGGAGCTGCATGTGCTGGACAACCCGAAGAGTAACATCCATGCATTCCCAGCATGCTGCTTTGCACCAAGCCATTGTAACGAGGGAAACGCATGTGCGCGCACACATGCAAAAGAGTCATGCCAAATTCTAGACTACTTCCTCATCAAATTCTCCTCTACCTTTTCAAATAATTTCCAGTTTATCTTATGTGCAGTCTTCTGACCCTGACTCTGTTTCCATTCCACTCCCCTCCATGACCATACCCAACCATACACCCTTCTGGAACATGTTCAGATTTAACTATGGCAGGGGGATTTGGAGGGTGGAAGGTGTCCAGGTTATAACCTCTTTTTTGTGGCATAAAGATTTCCTAACACTCTGCTCAGGCTTAAAGTTACTAAAGAGACACCACTGGTCATTTTGTCACATGCCCCTCTGGTTTTCAAGGGCCTTACTGACCTGTGACCATGGCTGAATCTCCAGGCTCTGTTCAGCTTTGTCAGGCTCCTTGCTACATCCTGATGTTCTGTTCCTCCTTGTCTCAATGCTGACTGATTTGGAGCCCCTGGGCTTGGATCTCTGCTCCTGCCTGCTAGGCGTATGTCACATCTCCACGAGGGAGGTATGGTCACATTTCCAACAGAGAGCCTGCAGGCAGAGCCACATATGTGACTGCTGAGGGAGTGGGCACATACGAAGAAGAAGTCCCTCTTCAAGAATCTCTTTTTTGCAGTTCTGGAGATTGAACCCAGGAGTGTTCTACCACCAAACCACACCTCAAGCCCCTTTTACAAATTTTTTTGAGACAGGGTCTCTCCAAGTTGCTGAGGCTGACCTCACACCTGAGACCTTTCTACCTCAACCTCCTGAGTCACTGGGATTACAGGCATGTACCGCTGTGCCCAGATTTTCCTTTTCTTTTCATGGTGCAGGGAATCAAAACCATGACCTCACATATGATAAGCATGATTCTACCGCTGGGCTACACCTCCAGCTCCCAAATCTTTATATAGTTCACAATGTCACCTTTAGGAACCCAAAAGCACATTTAGCATGAGTGTCTTTAACATCTTTCTATCATGGTCTTAATAGGTACACTGTCTCCTCATCTAAAAATTGTTGAGGGCTGGAATGGTGGCTCAGTGGTTGGAGTGCTTGCCTGGCATGCGTGAGGACCTGGGTTCGAACCCCAGCACCACATACATACACAACTGTCAGAGAAACCAAGGCCTGATGAAAAAATAAATAAAATTGAGTCTCTCCTCTCTCTCACTCTCTCCCTCTCTCTTTAAAAATTTTTTTGTTGAAAAGCAGGCAGTTTTAAAGAGCATGCTTCATCCACACCTTTCCACCTTTGGCACATTCTGTTCTTTTTCTGTTTCTGCCTTTCTGTCTCCCTGGCCTTTATATTTCTCGCTCTTTCCAAGTGTCTAATCTACTGACCTGGTGCCATGTCGTGAGACCTCTGCCCAAATTTCACCTCCCAGGACCTTCTCTCTTTGGTCCAATTTTATGTTAGTTAAGTACAATAATCTGCACATATGTAAAGTATGCAATTTGATCATGTTTGAAATACGTGTTGTATTAGTTATCTGTTGCTGCATAACAATTTACCACAAATTTAGTGGCTTAAAACAACATGTGTTTGGGGTGGAATGGTGACTCAGTGGTTTCTGTGCTTGCCTCGCATGTGCGGGGACACAGGTTCGAACCCCAGCACCACCTACATAACACAGTATTGGAGCAACGAAGGCCAGGTGAAAAACTAAATAAACTTGATTCTTCCTCTTTCTCACTGTCTCTCTCTCTCTTTAAAAACAAACAAACAAAAACCATGTATTTATCATTTCACAGTTCCCGCAAGTCAGGAATCGAGGTACCGTTTCCCTTGGACTTCTGTTCCAAATCCCCCACAAGGCTGCAATCAAGATGTCTGCTGGCTTGTGTTCTCATCTGGTGAGCTGACTGAAGAAGAATACATTCCTGAGCTATTTCAAGCTGTTGGCAGAATACATTTCTTTGTAGATGTATGACTGAAGGCCTCTGCTTCTTGCTAGACATTGGCTGGTGGCCATCCTCATGTCCTTGAAGCCACTGCACTTCTTAGAAGTCAAGATCAGTTCCTTACCATCTGGGCTGCTCCAAAACGGCCACTTGATCAGCACACAAAGTATCCAGATAGAGTCAGCAAAGATGGAGTTTAAGATAATGTAATGACTGGAATGACAGTGACCACTTTTGCTTTAACATACTGTTTAGAAGCAAGTCACAGTTTCCAGACACAGCGAGAGAATTACACAAAATGTTGAGCCCTGGAAGGCCAAGATCAGTGGGATTGCCCTAGATTTTCTCTGCCACGGGCACATACCCATGAAACCATGTATATGATGAAGATTAAAATTTCAATCACCTCCATCGCACTCCTTGTGCCCCTTGGCAATTCATCCTTCCTTCACCAGGTTCCCAGACATCACTGAGACATTTTCTATAATTGCAAATTAGTTTGCATTCTCTAGAATTCTTAAAGTCATACAATATGCACCTTTTAAGTCTGGTTTCTTTTACTCAGCATAATTATTATTTTTTTTTACCGGGAGACGGAGGTCTTGCTAAATTGCCCAGGCTGGCCTCAATCTCCATTTCTTCCTGCCTCAGCCTCCCAAGCAGCTGTTACTGTGTATAACATTATTTCCTTCCTAACTGCAATCAATTTCCATGTATATATGGGTTTGTTGGGATAAACCCAACTACTATATAGAACTATAAAGTTTTAATAAAAAAAGAAAAATATTCATTTCACTCCTTTCCACTGCTGAGCAGCATTCCACTATACAGATATATGGATACATTACTTTCATCTGTTGATGGACAATTGAGTTGTTTCAAGTTTTGGAGTATGACAAAGCTGCTGTGTGTGCTGATGAACAAGTTCTCAGATGGACATCCATTTCCACTTCTCTAAGTCTAGAAATGGATAGGCTGGTTCCTTTGGTTAAGTATATGTTTCGATTTTTTTTTAACAAACTGCCAGTCATTTTAACATTTTACATTCCCATCTGTAGGGTATATGGTATGTATACACACATGGTATATATATATATACACACACATGGTATATATATATATACACACACACACACACATATATATGTACATATATATGTATATATTTATACATATATATATTTGTGAGTGTGTGTGTTTCTAGAGACAGAACCCAGGGCCTGCATGTGCTAGGGAAGTGCTCTACCACTGAGATCTATCTGCAGCCCACTCTATAATGTCAACTAATCAAATGGGTGTGAAGTGATATGTCTTTCCTGTTTCAACTTAACTTCTCTGATGACTAGTTATGGTGAATGTTTTTTTCATGTGTCTATTGGACACTCATATATCTTCTTTCTTTTTTTTTTTTTCAGGGATGAGGACCGAACTCCGGGCCTTGTGCATGCTAGGCAAGTGCTCTGCCACTGAGCTAAATCCCCAACCCATAGCTTCTTTCTTAAGCTACCTATTTAATTCTTTTGTCACTTTCAGTTGGTTTTATCTTGTTGAGTTGTAAGAATTCCATGTATATTTTCCATATATAAATACTTTGATACACGTTACAATATTCATGACGGCTCTCCACTGATGGAGATGCTGGACCGTCCCAGATGGCTTCTTTGTTCATGTGTCTGGAACCCGATCTGAAAAGGCTGGAAGAGCTGGGATTGGACAGGCATCTCCCTGGTCATGGCCTCTCCATCTGGCTGGCTTAGGCCTCCTCAGAGCATGGTGATCTCAGAATGCTTGGTCTTTTCACATGGTGGTCATGTTCAGCTAGAACAAATTTTCCTAGAGACCAAAGCAGAAGCTGGAAGGCTCATGTCTGAGCTTTGCATCTAAGAATGTCACTTCTGTTGCATTCTGTTTGTCAAAATTCATGGTGAAGAGATTTGGACAACAACTCTCATTTGGAAGTAAAGCAGGGAATTTATGACCATTAAATTTCCCTCACCTGATAGAATTAAAGATCTGTAGTGTAAGATGCCAACTTATTCCCAATTGCTCAAACTCATTAACATCATTAAATAATACCAATTTGCAGAACTGTTAGTTTTCAAAGTGCATATATATATTTTATTTATGTAACCCTAGTAAGTACTTTTTTTTGTTAAAGAGAGAGGGACAGTGAGAGAAAGAAAGAGGGGGGAGAGACAGAAATGATTTTATTTAGCTTTTAGTGTGGCTTTCATTACTCTGAGACTTCATTCCTTATGTGGTGCTGGGGTTTGGACTTCCGTATTCACACATGCCAGGCAAGCGCCATAACCGCTGAGCCTTCACTCCAGCCCCTTAGTAAGTACTTTTGATTTAGACAAGGAGATAATCCCCATCTTTCATAAGCTGCTGAAGGATATTGGTGGCTTGTCCAACAGATACAATGCAGAACTCAAAAGTGCTTTCTTTACTCTGTCATGTTATTTCCACTCAGATACACAAATCATTCCAATAAAATAAGTCCCTTCTTTCCTGAAATACTAGGTTTGGGGAAGGCCCTCATTGGTAATGATGAATTTTCAGGCAGGAAGAATTGTCTATTCAATTGTTTAGGTACTATTCAGTAGAAACTTTAAGAACCAGACATTCCATGGTTAGAAGGAACGAGAATGAATGAATTTACTCAATATTGCATCTCTGTTTTTGTTTTTTGTTTTGATTTTCACTGTATTGGGACTCAAACCACCCAATGGTGCTCTACCCCTGAGCTATATCCCCAGCCCTTCTTAAAATTTTTTTTTTTAATTTTAAGACAGGGTCTCACTAAGTTTCCCAGGTGGCCTCAAACTCTCCATCCTCCTGCCTCAGTGTTTTAGTCAGCTTTTTCGTTGCTGTGACTAAAGGACCTGACAAGAACAATTTTAAAGGAGCAAAGGTTTATTTGGGGGTTCACAGTTTCAGAGATCTTAGTCCCTAGAAGACTGGCTCCTTCCTTTGAGGCTCAAGGTGAGGCTGAACATCATGGCATAAGGTATGGCTCCAGGAAGCAGAGAGCGACTGAGACTCCACGCCAGATACAAAGACATGCTCCCAATGACCCATCTCCTCCAGCCACCCCCACCTGCCTTCAGTTGCCAATTAATCCCTATCAAGGAATTAACTCACTGATTGGGTTAAGGCTCTCATAACCCCATCATTTCATCTCAGCCTTCACATTGTCTCATATTGAGATTTTGGGGGACACCTTTCATGCAAACCATAACATGCAGCCACCCAAGTAGCTAGAATTACAGGCATGTGCCACTGTGCCCAATGGCACCTCTGTTTAGGGGCATTACTGTACAGTTAATTAAAATGTTATTTGCTGACATAGAAGTATCAGTCCACACTTGGTGAGTGTTTTAGTCAGCTTTTTCACTGCTGTGACTAAAAGATCCAAACAAGAACAATTTTAGGATGAAAAATTTTATCTGGGGGCTCACAGTTTCTGAGGTCTTAGTCTACAGAAGGTGGGTTCCATTCTTCAGGGCTCAAGGTGAGACAGAACATCATGGTGGAACAGTGTGGCAGAGGGAAGCAGCTTGAAGCATCACAACATGAAGCAAGAAAGAGACTCCACTCACCAGATACAAAATTTATACCCCAAGGCACGCCCCCAATTACCCATCTCCTCCAGCTACACCTTGCCAGGCTACAGTCACCACTCACTTAATCCCAGTGAGGGGATTAATCCACTGATTGAGTTAAAGCTCTCATAACCCAGTCATTTCACTATTAGTCTTTGTGTTGTCTCACATATGGAACTTTGGGGGACACCTTTCAGTCAAACCATAACAGTGAGAAAAACAAGTTTCAGTGCAGTATGGGATCACACACACACACACACACACACACACACTTTCACATGAATATTTATAAGCATATGCACAGAATATCACATACAACTGCTAGCGGTGTTGTATATTGAAGATCCTGTACTATGTAATGCTGAGTATGCATTATTCTTGAAATAATAATTTAAAAAATGCAGTTTTAAAAATACATGCATCACCACAACATTTGTAGTCCTGAGTAGGGTATAAGTACAAACAAACGAACAAACAAAATTTCAGATAGGATCTTTTTAAGTAGAGAAATTCTACACTTGTTGATTTGTCCCCAAAACAGAAGTTACCATGAAGCTGTTTTTTCAATACTCCACATCAGGAAATGTTTTTTAAACAAAATAATACAAAAACATTCTTTGGGCCAAACATAATTGGCTTCCAGAAACTCACTGGTTGAGAACTCAGAAGACATAGGTAATTCTTTCCAAACAAAGAAGCAATTGTTTTTCACAAATCTCAAAAGGCCAATAAGCAATCAAGGGAAAAGTAAACCAATTTGGATAAATACACATATGCATACATATAAATGCCACCTCAAGGAGAACTTTCCAGATTGACAGTAAATTATTTAGACATTCAAAATCAAAAAGTGGCCCCACTATGTTCTAAACTAGTTGAAGGAGGCTCTGGAAGATGGACAAAGCTACAAAACTGAAACACAGTGAAAAATGCACTTCTAGGTTTTTGCTTTGGGAATAAAGTTGGGTCAAGAGCAACTAGGGACTGAAGAGGAACACCACCTGTGAGACAGGTGCTGCAGGTAGGAGCAGCACAGATTGGTTGCAATGTGATTGACAGGGTGTGAGAGTGAGAGTTCTTGTGGGGAGGTACCAAAGACAAACCTGGTAAGAAGGACAGGAGGTCCGTGGTGATGTCAATGTGGTCATCGTGGAGTGACAGCCACGTTAGAGCCTTTTCACACAGTATCTCACTCACAGCCCATCATCTCCTTGCAAACAGGAATGATTTTTCAGGTCACAGCATAGACTTAGAAGGGTTACATAGCATGCCCAAAAACACAGTGAAAGAATTTGAATTTAAGTCCAGAGCCTTCTCACCACAAAGTATGTGCTCTCTCTGGAACGACAAACTGCAAATTGAAAGGATTCAACAGAAATGTGGGAGAACAATTAAATCAAGGGCCAGGAGCTCAAGAGAGGGGAGCCAAAGTGCCAGTTCAAATAGGTCACCTGTCCTGGGCTTCTCCAACAACAGAAGCTGACTCTGTGAGTCCCATTCACACACCAAGTGGTACATGCTGCAAGGATTTTTTTCCTCTCAGTACTGTGGATTAAACCCAGGGCCTTACACATGCTAGGAAAGCAATCTACCACATCCCCAGCCATTTTTACTTTTATTTTTTGAGATAGGGACTCCCTAAGTTGCCCAGGCTGGCCTTGAACTTGCCATCTTCCTGCCTTACTCACCCCCAGCCCCAGTAGCTGGGATTACAAGCATGCACCACCCACCCAGCAGGAAGCAGCTTCTGCACAGAGTCGTGGCTCATAAGTTAAAATGAACACAATGACAGTGTTTCAAAGGCAGTCAGATCAGCCCCACAAAGCGTCAGGTTTGATGTCAACAGTGGAGAGAAATGGAGGAGAGAAGGTGCCAGATTGATACCTGAGTAATCAAGCATTAGCCTGGACTCTGTCCACATGCCCACCAGGCTTCCTTTCCTGAGAAGATCACCCAGAAAGCCTTGGTGAGCCTGCCAAGCAGGAAGGCCAGTGAGAAGTGCATTTCTAGGAGTATCATCCGCACGTCAAGTGCAGAAAAAAGAATAACCCAGAGGAAGGCTGAGAGAAGGCTCCGATTCAACCACCAGAAAGACAGGGATGACCTCTGAGAGGGCAGATTTGTGGATAGTGAATCAAACGACAGCAAGGGACCTGCAAAGGAGAGATAAAGTAGCACCCTGTAGACTTTGTCAAGTGGCATGGTGACCAGAGATGGAAGGAGAAGTCAGAGGCAGCAGGTTGGTTTTGGATTAGAGAAATTGTGAAGGGAGTCACAGGTTGGGGAAGAGGGAATTGGCCTGAGGGGAGGGAAGTGGCCCCAAGATGCCAGAGAGAGGAGTTAATCGGTGGAGTGGGTTACAGATGAGTGAGAGGGGACAGGATTCTGCACATGGAGAGAATCTTTCCTTAAAAGGGAGACAGAAGACAAGAAAGGCTGATAAGAAAGCAGACATTTGAGGGAGTTCTAGGTATGTCTTTTTGCTGGTTAATGAGTTCAGTTTTTCTTTATTATTATTATTGCACACAGCATGAAGAATAGACTTAATTCAGCAAGGGAAATATGCCATAGCTGCCATGGGTTCAAGTTCCTGGTTTTCTCTTACTACCTCTGTGACCTATGACAGTTTCTAAGCCTCACTTCCCTCATTTTCAAATCAGGATGATCATACATATTATTTGTTTGTTTTGTTTTGCACTGGGAGTTGAACCCAAAGTTGTTTAACCACTGAGCCATATCCCCAGCTCTTTGTTGTTGTTGTTGTTGCTGTTTTTGGTTTTGGTTTAGACAGTATCTCACAGAGTTGCTCAGGGCCTTGCTAAGTTGCTGAGGCTGGCTTTGAACTTGCAATCCTCCTGCCTCGGCCTCCTGAGCAGCTGGGGTTACAGGTGTGCTCCACTGCTCCCACCGATTATACATGTTTTGCCTCCAAAGCAATGCTAGAGCCTGCTCACACCAGCTCTCCTGAGCTGATTGTTAAATACCCAGAAATTCAGAGCCATTAGATAATTAGTAGCTTGAAATTGGCCGTGGTGGGAGCACCCACACCACAGAAAGAGGCAAATGTTATATAGCATGGCTTCCCCTCTCTTTCTGGTGCTACCACAACAGTACCTGCTTCTGCTATAAGGAACTGTCAGGGGGAAATGAGAGACTTGTGAAATGCCTTTGCAAACAACCAAGTCCTGTAGAAATGTACAGGATTTTTATTATTAATATTAAAAAGTGTAGTGACATGAATTTTTTCCTATATTAATTGGGATTTTATTTTCTGGTCCCAATAGATAACTTTATCTTGGCAGCTTTTATAGGGCAGAAGCCAAAGACACTTGAAAGCCATGGCTCTTCTAGTCTTGTTAAAGAGCTATAATCTCCAAAGAGATCTAGCAGAAAGGAAAATGAGAGTATCAACAAGAGCGGAAGAAGAGATTCTAAAGAAAAGATTCCCAGACCAGGGAGGGGGAAAGGTTTGTGGATCCTGTAAGAACAGAAGGGGCCCGTGTCTGGTTCCTGGAAAGCACATTTCTCAGAAATGGCTGCAGAGTAGATGTGCAGAACACACCTGAGGGGCTGCTTAGAGAGTATAGTCAACCACGCTTGGTCTCAGGATATGCTCCAGGAACTCCTGTTGTCATCAAGGAAGTGGCATTCTTCCTTTCCCATGCGCATCTTCTATCAGCACATCAATGGCCTGTTCTGCTGGGGTTCCCAGTGTTCCCAAACGAGACCACCTCAAGTACTGTGGAACCCTCCCTGGCCTGGAAGCTTCGTGTTCCCCAGGAGCCAATAATCTCTTAGAACTGCTCCCTGTTCTCAGGGAACAGGCCCCATTTCTACAGCATTGCCCTGGCTTCCTCCACAGTATTTATTTCTCCCAGTATATATGCAGTTTACCAGTAAGTGGCCATTTTTGCCCTAAGTTCCTATACCTAGTAACACCGTTGACATGTTACTTACCTCTGTCAAGTTTACAAGGAAAACAGAGAGAGAGTTGATTGAAGGGAGATTCTCATGTAGAAAGAAAAAGGGTTTTGTAAAGCCCTCAACCCTCAGTGGGTCTCAGACTGGACCCCCGACACAAGGACTCCCAGCCTCACCAAAGATGTTTATGTCCCAGGCACGTAATCCACAAGCAGAGACCCTAGACCTATCAGAAAGAACATCCTGCTGGTAATTAAAAAGAGTTTTGGCTTCTAGTTCCTCACTATTCTGTCAACTGCTAAATCCAAAACTAAAATAAAAAAAGAAAGCCAATTCTATTAACCTCTGCATATACCTCAGTTTCCAACTGTAGCAAGAACATATTCATAGCACTCTTGACAATGAACCGGTGAATATTTGCAGAGCAGGCAGAAGATGAAAGGTGTATTAATAATACCCCCAGGCACTCATTTGGGGGCTGCTCATCCTCTGGGCATTTAGCAATCACAAGCCACTCATCCACTGTTTGCCAAGTATTATCTGTCCATTCCCAGTGCAAACAACCTCTGACTTATAAGGGGATTCTAATCCCAAACTATCTAGTTATTTAAATTTTTCTTTTCAAGATGTGGCATTATATTAAAGTGTTCTTTTAAAAAATTAATGAGAATCCTGTAGTTTGAAACCATTGACTTCAAGAACTACTTTTTTTTTTTTTTTAAACAGAGGAACAGTGAGAGAGAGAGAGAGAAAAAAAGAGTGAAGCAATTTTTATTTAGTTTTTCATGTGACTTTCATTCCTCAAACTTCATTGTGCACGTGGTGCTGGGGTTTGAACTTGCATACTCACACATGCCAGGCAAGTGCTGAAGCCACCCTGAGCCACTGTTCCAGCCTCCAAGAACTACTTTTAATATGTATTATATAAAAGATATTTTTCTTTTTAAGCAAAAAAAAAGTTTAATTGCAGAAATAACACATTAGTAGAGACTCATTACAAAGAAAATGTCAAGTGATACAGTGACAGTGTGCCTTGCTGGCTGTCTTCTCATTGTGATTCCTTTCTTGGAGGAGTGGGGATGTCAATTTGTGGGGCTTCCTTCCTTCCCCTTCACTCTACATTTATAATTACTATTATGAAGTGCTTCTTCTTTGGCCTCCAATAAAATCATTACAGTATAGATTCTATATTTCCTTAGATATCATTAGGTACACAGAGAGCCCTTCAGAAAGTTTGTATCCCAGGAAAAGTCCATTGTTTCAATATTACAACACACGTTAGGGAGACCAAGAGCGTATCACCTCTCCCTTGAGAAACAGGAGATGTCTACACTATACAAGAGGAACATGATCCAGATCCAGTAGCATTACTTCGAGAGTGGCTGGGCAAAGTTCCATAGCCCTGCGACAAAGTACGAGGAGAGCTGGCACTTCACGATGCTGCAGTTCCAGCTCCAGAAAATACACAATAATACAGCCACCGAGCAGACGCTGTGGGCCCACTCTAGGGTTTCACCTCTCCACCTCTGATGTTTTCTGGCTTTGATCTGGTGGACAAATCTATCTCCAATGGTGTGGCAAAAGTTGGTGTGCTCTCATTCTCCTCCCTGCTTAGGAATATTAAACAATTAACAAATTGAAAGTGTGGGGCTGGAGCGGTGACTCAGTGGTTGCAGTGCTTGCCTGGCATGCACAAGGCCCCAGGTTCAAATCCCAGCAGCACATATACAACTAAGTGTCAGAGAAACAAAGGCCAGATGAAAAAACAAAGTTGGTTTTCTCTTTCTCTCTCTCTCTCCTAAAAAAGAAAAAAAATGCTCTGTGAGTGTTCATTATTTTTTACCTGGTCCGAGAAGACTGAAAAACAGCCTTTTCTAGCGGTCTCTTTTGCTGATTTCCTCTCTTCCCTTTCCCCAGCAACTAAACCCTGAGTTGTTCCTGGGGATTTTACAGAAACTAGTCCATCTGGAATACTCTGCTGACAGAGTCAGTAATTGATGCCAGCCGGAGAACGCATGACCTCTCCAACGGCTGTAGCTCCAAGGCAGCCCTGCCTTCATTGCTGCATTCCCCACAGCCAGGCCTGGCCCCGCTGGGCTCTGCAGCCTCGACCCTGACAAAGCACCCAGAACATGGTGCCTAGGAAATGTTTATCCAACTGAATTAATTACATCGGAGTACTTGGTCTCTCTGAATCTCATTTGAAAATGGTAAGAATCACACGTACTTCACAGTGGTTGTAAAGACTGAGCAATTGGATCAGACTCTCTGGCTTCTCCAGAAGAGAAGTCTTGGGGGTTCCTATTCCCTGAAGGACAAATGAGGAACAATTTCTCACAGTTAAGTGCCAGAGTGCTTTGGAGCTTACTATGTAGGTGCTGTTGAGTGGGTTACTTCTTCTGAGTTTCAGTTTCCTCATCTGTAAAATTAGGAAAATAGCTTCTACTTTGGTGTGTGGGGGGGCGGTTGTTGTGAATACTGAGAAGTTGCATACACTGAAGGCCCTAGCGGCTTATGTGGTCAGTGCTCCATGAACGGCTGCTTTGAGCACTGCAGCACATGACCAGAGCTAAGTAAAGGTACAGTGAGTAAGCAGATGAAAGAATAAAAGTAGCTGTATCAGCTAGGAGTGAGTTTGGCCGCACATGAAAGAAACCCTGCCAAAGTGACTACACCGAAAGGGAATTTTTCTCATGCCATAGGAGGTCCGAACGTAGGCAACTCCAAGCTGGCACAACTGCTCGTGGGAGTTAGCACGGATGCAGGCCCTTTTTCCCCTCTGCAGTCCATCCATTTTTTATTGGTGCACTATAGTTGTACATATTTGGGATTTGTTTTTACACATTTATACGTGCACAGAAAATAATATAATTTGGCCAATATCACACCCCAGCACTTCCCCTCCCTCTCTACCTTCCACCCCTTTGTTCCTTTCCTCTGCTGATCTACTTTTGATTTTCACGACAGTTCCCCAACCTCTCCCACCCACCACCATTCTTTTCCTCTCTAGTTTCCACTAACCCAGGCCCGTCTTAGCAAGTGGCCCTCACCCTCAGATCTGTAAGATTCTCTACTACCAGGAGGGAGGGAAGGGCTTCCATTGCCTCTTGTGCAGAATGGAAATGGGCTGGCTTCCTTCCTATTGAGCCATTCTAGGATTCACTAACCAATTCAGTATCAAATAAGCACTGCTCATTTGGGTCAATGCCTTTTGTGGAAATATCATGTCCCATAAATAAGTCACCTGGGGCCAGGCACGGTGGTGCATGCACAAATCCTGGTGACTCCAGAGGCTGAGGCAGAAAGATGGTGAGTTCAAAGCCAGCCTCAGCAATTTAGCAAGGCCCTAAGCAATTTAGCAAGGCTCTATTTCAAAAAATAAAAGGGCTGGGAATATAGTTCAGTGGTTAAGTTCCCCTGGGTTCAATCCCTGGTACAAAAAAAAAAAAGTTACCTGGGTCTCAATCCTGCTCATACCCTTTGTTCAAAACGATGATTATGGAAATATCTAGCAACAGGAGGAAACATTTGTAAAATTATTAAGTGTAAAAGGGCAGACTGTGACATTTGGTCTAGGTACTGACATGGAGAACTCCCTTTAAGATAGTTAGATAAATAACAAGGAACACATAGACAACACTTTACTGATGATCTCATTTTTGAAAAAAACAAAATTAGAACAACAATTAAAAAAGCTGGGTGAGGTAATGGAGACTTTCACTTTTAAACTTATTGACTTGTTTTGAATTGTTACAGAATGTACGCATTCACATATTATATAATAAAATCAATCTAATTTAATAGTATACTATGTAGTAATGTAATTATATAAAATTGGGTCTGCACAGGAGAAAGCTTGAAGAGGACTGTATAAAAATGAAATTGGGTGTGTAAGGATGGTGAAATTATAGAAAAATTTTTTGTTTGTGTTTTTTTTCTTATTTTTTATATTTTTATTAAGGAGTTGAGTTATATCATAAATGCATATGAAGTAACAATATGATATACATTTGTTCTTAAACCCGAATTAAACCCCACTTCGTCCACACTCTAGTCTCTTGATTCTTCTATATTTCACTCCTGCAAGCAATATAAATGCTTAGATTGTGAATTTTACAGAATTAAATGATTGCATAGTATTATTTGGATTCTCAGGGGGGTAAAGATTATGCTACATTATTGTTTGTCTCCCTAGATTACTCCCTATCCTTCTTCCCTTTACCTGTGTTATTATTATAAGTACAACAAATATGATTTTGCCCCATAAGTTGTTCATTTGAGGCATAGGTAGATTTTTGTCGTGGTCTCTCAAGGCATTGGAAACCTGTTCCCCAGTGCAGCAGGGTTAACTGGGCCCTCATGAATGGATTAATGCTGTTATGGGAGTGAGTTTGTTATCATCAGTGGGACTGACAAAAGATGAGTTTGGTTCCTCCCTCTCTCACTTTTTGCAATGGGATGACACAGTAGGAAAAAAAAAAAAACCTTACCAGTTGCTGGAGGCTTGACAGTCTTCCAAGCTTGTACAACTATGAGAAAGAAATTTCTTTTCTTTACAAATTACCCAGCTGTGGTCTTTTTATAGCAAAACAAATGGATTAAGACCGTGACTTTTTTTTTTTTTTTTCAAGAGAGAGTCAAATTCTTTTATTTTTTTCATCTGGTTTTTGTTTTTCCAACACTTAGCTATATAGGTGGTGCCGGGGTTTGAACCCAGGTCCTTGCTCATGCCAGGCAAGCGCTCTACTGCTGAGCCACCTTTCCAGCCCAAGAACCATGACTTTTGCTGACTGAGAGATAAGACAAATAAGAGACAGTTGGGTTCAAAATTTGGCAGATAATCTAGGATGCTAGAAACAATTATTTTAGCTAAACTTGGTAGAAAGAGCTATTTCTTCAGTTTCATGTTTTTCTTTCACCTTTAGCACTGGGGGGGGGGGCAAAAACATAGGGTGAGAAACGAGGATGGTCAGTTGTTCCTCTCTCCCTGAGAACCTGTCCGCACTGTCCCACAGGATATTCTGTGCTCAAATCGTATGTTAAACTGGTCATTACCGACAGGCAAGCAGGCTGGCTCAAGTAGGACAGAGCCCGCTGGGCCAGCTACTCAGCACTGCCCTGCAACTCCGCTTTATGATTTCCAAATGGGGGACATTAACTGGATCAGCAATCTTGACTACATAAACCTGGTCACTTTAAGTGGCTCAAAATAAACTAATGGTTAAGGGAAGATTCTAAGTTGGGCATAAAAATCATTGGTCAGGCGTCTCTGCTAGAAGTCTTGGCTATTTACCCCTTATTTTATTAAGAACCAATGGTTAGCATGTCCACTTTACATGTGCAATCTCAGCTCGTCCTCTTTGTGACCCTGCAAAGTGAATATCACACATACATACACACAAGCACACCCCACAAACACACTCCCCAGCTTACCAAAAATCTAAATGACTTCCTTGCTCAGGACCATAAAACCCCGGATGACTTCATCCCAGTCCTTTAAACTGTGTACGACATTTATCACACGCATTTGCAGGTGAGCAGAGTTTTGGTCCTTTGGAACAAAGGAATCATACAAATTTGAGAAGTATTTCATTGGTGTTTAGGGAAAAAAAAAACAGAAGTTCTTTGAACACTCTCAAGCTGCAAACAGAGTCTGCAGGAAAATAAGCAGACTTAAAACTACCCAAGTGCGCACAACACAGCCTTTAGGAGTTGGGTGTATTTTACCCCCAAGTAATATATCACCTGAACCACAGTAGCCTGTAATGTTTGGCTTTAATATATTACCAAAGGGAAAATGTTCTGATGATTTACTGGGGTACACATCATTGGCATTAGGCGGCAGCATTAATCAAAGCTATGGGTTTGGCTTCTTAAAATCATTAGGTAAATCCCAAGCTCTGCATTTATGTATTCACCTTAGAGGACCACAGTCTGAAAGGAATGGAAAGCTCTCATTGCCTTTGCTTTAAAACTGCTTTCCCAATAGAATAACCAATGTGTGTGTGTGTGTGTGTACTTACAAATTACTTGAAATTTTAAAAGTGTGTTATGATGAACAACTGTTAAAAGGTCTCTTCACCAGGTGTCTCTCTGAAGGTAGAAAGGCCAGGCCCCTAGTCACACATTCCAAGGAGGGAGGCCTGTCCTGGCTTTCTAGTCTAGTGTCAAGCTTGGCTGTTAACTTGACTAGATTGAGAAATACCTAGAAAACTGGTGACGCACACTTCTGGGTGTGTCTGTGAGGGTATTTCCAGACATAAGCGACACGTGAGTCAGGAAACTGAAGGGAAAAAGACCCTCTCTGAATGTGTGGCACCTTACAATAGGATGAGGGCCTGGATGGAAGAAGGGGGAAGCCTGCCCCCATGCACGAGCATCATCCTCTAGAAAGGACTCCGCATTTACTCTTGTCATCGCCAGTGGACATCAGACTCCTGCTCCTCAGCCAACGTGGGCCCACACCAGCAGCTCCCCAGGATTCAAGGCCTCAGCCTAGTTCTGGGGCCGCATGTACCACTGGTCCCTCTTATCCTGAGGCTTCAGCTCCTTGGACTGTGCAGCTACTGGTTTTCCTGGCCTTCCAGACTCCAGACAGCCTCTGACTGTATAAGCCAACCTAATAAATCCCCTGGTATCATTATATGTACATTCTATTGGTTCTGATTCTCTAGAATAACCATAAATCTCAAAATATATAACCAGAAGTTATTTACGCTTCCAAAGTAGTTTGATATTAGTTTTTGGAGAAATGGATAATGGTAACTAATGAATGTACACTTCCTGCAAAGCAAACTCTGGTGAAGGAAGTTGTAAAATGGGAATCTGTGAACACCAGATTAAAAAACAGGATCAGGAAGTAAATGCTCTGCTTCTTCTTTGTGAATATTATCTCCTTAGACTATTTCTTGCTTCAAAACAACAACAGTAAAACCACCATAGTCTGTTCACTCTGTGTGTGTGTGGGGGTGTGTGTGGTCTGGTCTCAAACCCAGGGCAAGCACTCTACCACTGAGTTACACTCCTGGCCCTGTTTTCTTTTTAAAAAATGGACAGTAACTTGGCAGAATTGTCAGTGCTGAAAAGAGGGACCCCACGATCCAAATGCGGGTTCTCATTTCTGCTTTCCATTTCCTGAAATGTACCAGTCAACCCTGCTACAGTGTAAGAATGCTTACATGTATTCCCAACAGCAAGCGCAGTCTTTTTTTTTTCTTTTTTAAAGAGAGAAGGACAGTGAGAGAGAGAGAGAAAGAGAGAGAGAGAGAGAGAGATTATTAACCAAAACTGAACGGCTGTTCACTGGAGCTCAGTTACCACTTCTAGATTTGCTCAGACAATCCAGGGGTTCCCTATTCTTTCTTTCTTTTTCTTTTTGAGACAGAGAGAATCAATTTTTATTGAGTTTTTCACATGGCTTTCATTGTTCTGACACTTAGTTGTATCTGTAGGTGCTGGGTTTTGAACCCATGTACTTGTGCATGCCAGGCAAGCACCATAACCACCGAGCCACCACTCCAGCCTCCGATACAGTACTTTCAAAGCTCAAAATGCCTTCCTATAATCTAGCAACTCTGGAAGCTGAGGCAGTGGGACTCTCAAGTTTAAAGCCAACCTCACCAACTTTGCAAGGCACCTAGCAATTGAGTGAGACCTTGTGATGTGACTCAGTGGTTAAGTGACCCTGGATTTAATCCCTTATACAAAAAAAAAAAAAAAAAAAAGTCAGTACTGCCTGACCTCATCCATTCCACACATGTCAGTCTGTGCCTAAGACAACCTCACACTGTATGCCCGAAGAGGAAGGTTGGCAACACGGGAAGCACGGGTGGCCACATGGGAGGAGTTGATGAGAAGGAGAAAAAGAATAGTCTTTTCAGGGGCAAACCTTTGATAATGAAAGAAAAGAAAAATGATCAAATGATTGCAGGATTGGGTAGCATTTTAAATGACAGACAAAAGCTCCCTGGGGCTGGAGCAGTGGGTGGCTCAGCAGGTTCGCTCTTGCCTCACTTGCGCAGGAACGTGGGTTCAAACCCCAGCACCACGTACACTGCAGAGTGTCTGAGCAATGAATGCCAAATGAAAAACTGAATAAAATTGATTCTCTTTCTCTCCCTCTCACTGTCCCTCTCAAAAACAACAACAACAACAACAAAACAAACAAAAAACCCAAAACAACTCCCTGATCTTTTGAAACTGAGGGTGAGTGGATAAGCAGATGTTAATCAAATAAAAATACAAGTGAAAGGGGCTGGAGCGGTGGCTCAGCAGTTATAGTGCTTGCCTTGCATGCACAAGTACGCTAGTTCAAACCCCAGCACCACGTACACGGCAAAGTCTTGGAGCAACAAAAGCCACATGAAAAACTAAGTAAAATTGATTCTTTTCTTTCTCACTATCCCTCTCCTTAAAAAAAAAAAATACAAGTGAAATGTTAATCACCAGACACACCTTTCAACTTTTGTACTAACCACTATTTTTTTAAGGGGACTCCCTAGGCTGCACAGGGAAATGATGCTTTTCAAGAACTTAGCAGGGTAGTCTCCATCCTTATGCATAACCACCTTTATTTGCAATTTGTTTCAGCCGGCTACAGTTTTCAAGAACAGATATTCCACGGACCTCAGATAGCTCCACTCAGCAGAGTGTCACTGTCTTGTCATGTTCTAAAGGAAACCTACCTCACAAACAGGTTATGGACTGGATATTTTAGAACTTAACACATCATTAAAAAAAGCTATAAGTGATTTCACAAAGTGTTGGGGGAATGTTTGAAATGAGACTAAGTGGCAGTGTGCCGCCATCAATAGCTCCACACATAACGTCTCTTCTGCATGAAAGTGACCATACTGAGTTTTACTTCTAAATCCTACTCCCTAATGAGATGCTCACCAGGACACATATCTCCATCCTGCAGAAAGCTAATTTAACATAGGTCTGTGTGTCTTGAAGAGCCTTCATATTCTCCCTTTCCATGTACACTAAATTCTCTAATTATATTTACAGCTGCTCCAGAAATCATTCATATGATCATTTACACAAATGCACTTCAGAAGCAAAATATGTATGCCAGGTGTGGAAGGAGAGATGTTAATATCTTCTTTTACTAAGTATTGTCTCAACTTTTCCTGGGACATCAATAAAGCAGATCTAGGAATGTTACAATTAGAACGCAAATTGATTTATTTTTTTCAACCTACTGCCCACTGTCTGAGATTAGTTGTTCCTTGATTCCTGGTTGGAATTGCAAGAGAGTAACTCATCTACTCACTCTCCATGGTGATGTCAAAGTCACATTATTATATTATCATTAATTCTTAGAGAAGTAAAATCATAATAAGTATTATAGGGGCTTCACAGCTATCCATCAATTCCTAGTTAACTAAAGTCCTCTGATCCGTTACAATCACAAAAATATCACAATGCCCAGTCTTGCATAACAGGGAGAATTCTGAACTACATTTAAGTTGAAGTTTCTCCCACTGCCAGCTGAAATCCCGCAGAGGTTAGGATTGCTCTTCCGTTTCTCTACCTGCTTCTCCTATTTCTGCCACCACCACTGCGTGCACGCGCACACACACATAAACTAGCTGCCTCTGGCTCTGGAAGGTTGTGTAGTGTGGGGAGGGGTAAAAGGAAAACGCTCCAGAGATCCCAGAGGATCCTCTAGGGCTGATTTCTTCTGGCAGCACTGGTGTTTTAACATGATGCTCCCTAAACCGGGTGAATGGTTAAACCTGACCACTTTCTTGGGATGCATTGTGGGTTCTTTGGAGACCATAATTGGAACATCAGACCATGATTCTCTTAAGGTAAATACCACATTTCTCTTTGGTTGGTTGGTTTTCTTTTTCCCTCAATACTTCTTCCTTCAGGAAATCTAGAGGCCAGGGTCACATCACTCATCTGAGCACATTGAAAGCATCTCTAGCAGGGCTCCTTCCCATGTTGCTCACTTTGCTCTAAGAAAGAACACTAGCATATCCTCAGACCTTCTCCTCCTCCTTGCTTGTCAGATATGTGGCAAGTTCCCAGGAGCACAGTTGCTCTCACTCTGTCTTGCTACCTCAGGGGAATATCATAGCCATAGCTCCTCCTTTCTAGATTCCTGAGACAATAGTCCAGTGAGTCCCCAGACTCGTGGGACACAAGTGCTGCAAATGGTATCCTTGCAGAGGGTGCCATCAACTGACCCCTGAATCATCTTCTCCCAAGAAACTCAGTTTTCTCAGTCTTTGAGGTGAGTGCTGGGCTCCAGGTTATCACCACCCACTGAGGTCTAGCACCTCAGTTTGGAATGGAGGCCTGTTTACTACCTGTTGCCTGGGTCTTATCTTCCTGTGGCAGAAGGGTTCACTTACTCCACAGCAAGCACCTTGGCCATCCCAGAGTTTATCAGCACAGTTGTCATACCAAACCCAAGTCCCAGAATGCCTTGCTGCACTGCCTGTGAGCAGAATGCTGGGAATTCACTCAAACCAAAGGAAACAAGATAGAACCACAGCAAAACCCGTTTCCTTAGGAACAATATTCACCTTCTTGTCTTCTCAGACTTTAAAGATACCCCTGGGTTGCCTTGAGAGGCTCACAAATAAGCATTGATACAAGCAGACCTCTATCCACAGGGTTCCTGCCTGAAATAGATACGTGAAAAGCTTCCCCCAGCTGCTCCCTTCTGGTGCTTCCTCCAGTCAGCTTAATGACTTTTATTTTGGTAGCTACTCCATACAGTTAAAAGTACCCACCAATATCCTGGGCCAAACCTGGCCACTGAGTGCCAGCCACTGCCGTTTAACTTTCATGGAAAGAAGGCTTCTGAGACCAGGTGAGCCTTAATGGCACCTCTTTTGCTAATTCAGAGCTTCATGTCCTGCCAAAAAAGCATTAACTTCATACTATGTTTATATTATAGAAGAATGAATGGGCAAAATTGCTCCTTTCCCCCTATTTCTAAATCACTTTTTTCTTAATAGGTGAAAGCTAACTTCTTATAAAACCTAAACAATAAAACACCATGTTTGAAAAAGAGTCGGGGCTTCTTGGCGCTGAGCATGGCCAGCACTTCATGGTGAGTATTTTCCTCTGAGTTGGCTGTTCTTTCCTTTCAATAGAAATGCTTTCTGGTTTTTATAGCCAAACAGGAGGAGAGAAGCAAAACGGTAAGAGGTATTCACATAGTCGTTACATTACATTTCTCTAACATACAGTTCCATTAGAGTTTTCTTTCTTACAGAACACTATTGTGTATACATTAGGGTTTTCGGTCCTCTAAAGTAGGTCTGCTTACAAGAAATAGGAGATTAAAGAACTGATGTCTCTATAGAAAGAGAAATAACATGTCAGTCGTGTTTATTTGTTGGGTAACATGATTTATGCTTTCTCGTGTAACGATGGAACAGAGAAAAGGGGACACGTGACATTGTTTAGATAATCCCTAAAGAAAGTTGGAATCCCTCGTTCAGGAAAATGGTTGCCTTTCATTTAAAATATAAATGGTACTGACAGCTTATGGGGAGAGAAAGATTTCTTAGGCTCTGAGAAATAAATTCAAGATGCACCTAATTTAGTCTCCAGAGAAGGTGGACATTTAGCAGTCTAAGGGAGAAAAAGAAAAAGTGAGATTACGAAGAATTTCATTAAAAAAGGGAATTCAGGGACCCTTTCATGAAACTTTATGTTCATGGAGATGTAAAAAGGAACAATGTAATTTGAGTTTAAAGAATATATTTAAAATTCTTCAGTCACCCAAACACATTTCAATCTCACTCTGCTCTCTAGTTTTAAAATTAATTCTTCATCCTAGGAAGGTGATTAAATAAAGCAAATAATGTCAAACAAAAACTTCAGAAACTCTAACATGAGAAACAAAATATGTTAATAAAGTTTTCAAACAGATATTCTCTTACCTAGTTGTTTTTCTGTAAGAAGGTAGTGAAGAAATATGAATTCTAGCCCTATTTATATAATCCACGATTTCAAATCCAAGGTTTCAAATGATGCATGTGATTATTATTCATATTATTCAAAAACTTTCTGTCTACAGTCTTATGCTAAGTTTTATTCTCCCCCCACCCCCACCCCTTTGGTTGGGATATAGCTCAGTGGTACAGCACTTTCCTAGCACGTGCAAGACCTGGATTTGTACTACAGTATCACCAAAATAAATAAATAAAGTCATTTTAAAAATAAACACGAATATTACTGTTTTACAGGAAGTTATATTCTAAAAGAGAAAATCCAGATATAAACATGCAGCAAGAAAAATAACTAATTAAAAATAAAACTACAGTTGATTGTGCTTTGAAACAGAAAAATCCTAACACACATAATTTCTCTTTGTTGATGAATTCCCATAAATATGCAGTGAAAGTAAATATATAATGATGTACCTTCCAGAAATCTATTAAGGGACAAAGTGTCTTCTTTAGCACTTGGAGAATGGGAACCACAGCCTGTTACTCCCAGGTAGGCCAAAAGCCAAAGTCCTCCAAAGCAGTCGCAGAAAGAGGCCATCAATTCATTGTGAAGCACTTGTCCCTTTTCTTATTGGGAAGTCAAAAGTCCCTAAAAGTTGATGTATGTTCATCTTATAAGCAAGAGCTTTATTTACAATATTTAATGGCAAAGAGTCTTAGGTTAGCCAAGAACCAGATTATTATTGCCTCTTAAAAAATTATCCTCCCAAAGGAGAAAGATTCTTATTAGAAGGAGAGGATTTCAAAGTCACTTTAGAACTGTACCTCAGGGTGTTATTTTTCAGGCATCATAAAGCATTTGAATTCAGCTGCTTTTCGATCCAAGTAAAACAGTTCTAAGACAAGAGACGCTTGCTTCCTGAGTTAAGGATATCTTAAGTGACAGATGTAGGACAATAAAAGGCCTTTTTTTCAGAAGCGTATAAACTGGAACAATGACAAACAAATTTCAAGACTGTTGAGAGACTGAGAAGCCGAACAGGACACTTCACATTTAACACATTCTCAATGGACTTCAGACTTCCTGGCTGTTCCTGAACTATTTCCCATGAAGTGAGGCATCATATATCAGTGTCAAAACGCGTGCTGGCTGATGCTTTCCACAGCCCTGGGACAAATCTTAAAAAACGCAAGAAGCAGGAGAACCAGCTTGTGTGAATGATCTCACCATGGCTGGTGTGCACACTCATTCATTCATTTGTGCACTTGAGACCACTTGTCCTTTAGTGATGGTTTCCAATCCCAGCTTTCAGGATTGTCCAGGCCCTTCTTCCACCGCTGGTTTAGTGGGTATGGAGCAGGGTCTGTGCATCTTGGTTTACGTGGTTCACAGTCAGATTTGGAACCACTCCTTTAGAACTTTGAGTTCACTGTGAAAGGAGGCTTCCTGCAGTAAGAGACCATCTTTCTCCTCCAAATTCTTGAGCTATCTCTTCAACCCAACATCCTACCTTTTTCCTTTCTTCTTGCTGAGTTCTTCCATTTCTAGGCTGGAGTTCATGGTGGAATTATAGGTAGTAGAGTGAAGGTGTAATGGCTAATCTGAATTGTCAAGTTGATTGGATTAAGATGTGCCTAAAATGTGCCTAAGATTAAGAGTCTTCTGGGTGTATCAATGAGAGTATTTCTAGAAATGATTGGCATGTGGGATAACAAACAGAAGCAGAGACCCACCCTAAGTGTGGACAGTGTTGTACAGTAGGTTAGAGGCTTGGATGGAATAACAGCTGGAAGAACAAGGAAGCAGCAGCAGACGCAAGTCTGTTTCTTCTTGAACAGGTTCTGGATTGCTTCTGTGATCGTCTGAGGACATCAGACTCCAGCTTTACTTTTGCAAAGCATACTCTGCCTAATGATTCTCCAGGGAGTTTCCAGGCCTTCAGTATGGACTGGGGCAGCATCCTTGATCCCTCTTGTTCTGAGGCTTCGGCAACTTGGCTGCACAGCTACTGGTTCCTCCAGCTTTCCAGCCTGCTGGCGGCCACTGTGTGACTATCCAGCCTCTGTTACGTAAGTCAGTCTAATTAATCCCTCCTTCTAATCATATATCCTGTTGATTCTGTTCTTCTAGAGAGCCCTGACTAATACAGAAGGAAGAGAAGGAAGGTTAAAAATTAAAGGGTGGCAGCTGGAGTGGTGACTCAGCTGTTCCAGTGCTTGCCTGGCATACATGAGGATGTGGGATCAAACCCCAGCACCACATACACAACAAAGTGAGCAACGAAAGTCACATGAAAATTAAATAAAATTGATTCTACCTCTCTCATTGTCTCTCTTTCTTAAAAAAAAAAAAAAAAAACAAGAAAAAAAGGGCGGGGAGAGAGGGACAGTGAGAGAGAGAAAGAGAACCAATTGTATTTAGTTTTTCATGTGGCTCTCATTGCCCTGACACTTTGTTGTGTACATGGTGCTGGGGTTCAAACTCGGGTCCTCGTGCATTCTAGGCAAGCACCACAACTGCTGAGCCACTGCTCTAGCCCCTGTACTTCAAATTTTTTAAAATTTGAAGTTTGATTCCCTCTCTTTTATCATTGTATTGCTGCTTCTCATCTAGTTTCAGAAATGGTGAAATACAGATGATTTGACTTGAGATTTTTCAACTCTATGGTGCTCTAAAAGCCTACCCTATGACAATTCCATTTCTCACTTTTAGTACAGTTTTCAACAAATTACACACAATACTCAGCACTCAATAAAACAGGTCTTGTGTTAGATGATTTTGCCCAATTATAGGCTAACATTAGTGTTCTGAGCATGTCTCAGGCAGGCTCAGCTAAGTTATGATATTCAGTAGGTGTTATGGTTTGGATATGTAGTGTACCCTGAAAGCTCATGTGTTTATGAAGGAATAATAATTAGTGAATTCATCCATTTGATGAATTAGTAATTTGAAAGAACTACTGTACTGGGTGACAACTGCGGTCAGGTAAGGTGTGGCTGCAGGAAGTAGGTCTCTGGCAGCATGCCTTTGGAGCTGACACCTCTCTGCTTCCTGGCTGCCAAGAGGTGAGCAGTTTTTCACCACACCCTTCTGCTGTAATGTTTACCTCACCTCAGTCCCAGAGCAATGGGGTTGTTTGACTACAAACTGAGACCTCTGAAACCATGAGCCCAAAATAAACTTCTCCCCCTCTCAATTATTCTTGTCAGGTATCTAGGTCACTGCAATGAAAACCCAATATAATAGGTTCATTAAATGAATTTTTAACTTATGATATTTTCAATTTACAATTGGTTTATTGGCTATAATTCCATCAGAAGTCAAGGGGCATCTCCATTTTATGCCAGACTATTCCTCCTACTAGTAAAAATTATAAACTCTGGCTTGGCACAGTGGTGCACACCTGTAATCCCAGTGACTCAAGAAGCTGAGGCAGGAGAATCACAAGTTTGAAGCCAGCCTCAGCAACTTAGTGAGACCCTAAGCAACTTAGACCCTGTCTCAAAATAAAATACAAAAAGGGTTGAGGATGTGGCTCAGTGGCTCAATGCCCCTGGGTTCAATCCCCAGTACCCCTCCCTGCAAAATTATAAGCTCTGGACAAAATCTAAAAGCCAGTCATCTCACGACACTGGAGAATGACCAAAATCAGGCAGAAACAGAATATTCACAATTTAGAAGGAGAAAAATCTGTTTGATGAGGTACACATTAATGCAGGGCACTTCCCAAATGGGGAGGACACACTCAAGGAAAAGGGGCAGTTGTGCTGAGCTTGAAAGTTAGAATAAGTGATCAGAGCTCTCAGAAGAGTTGAAAATGGATCAGGGAAATCCCATAAGGTAAGGAGCCATGGATGGGTGGGTAGGTGGGGAATCCTCTTATCTGCATACAGACTTTCAATCCTTAGTTGACTCCTGAAGTGCACATGTGCTGGGCAAAAATCCAAGAAAGCCAGTGGAAAGCAATAGCAGGAAGTCTGAAAGAGCTGAGTAGAGATGGCAACAGCTGCTGCCTAATACTGGAAAGACAGCATCAAGGGGATGCACGTCTCTTGTTTAGAGGGGACCAATAAACAGTTTGAGCATTCTATTGAAATCCTAGAAGGGACACAGCTTAAGAATAAGGACAACATTCAAAGGCTAAGGACTATGCTTATTAATGTTGATCCTATTAAGATTCACCTTGATCCATATAAACTCCTGCTAAGACTTACTCAAATCTGTATTCAAATGCTCTACTCTTGAGCTGAACCCCCCTGCTGACTTACTTAAATCTGAAGATATCTTAGGAACCAATTCCATCATTGTAGTTAGCCTTTTTTTTTTTTTTAAGAGAGAAGGACAGCGAGAGAGAGAGAGAGAGAGAGAGAGACAAAGAGAATCAATTTTTATAGAGTTCTTCACATGGCTTTCTTGCTCTGTCACTTAGTTGTGTACACATGGGTGCTGGGATTTGAACCCATGTACTCACGCATGCCGGGCAAGCGCCGTAACTGCCGAGCCACCGCTCTAGCCCCCTGTAGTTAGCTTTTTTATTGCTGTGACCAAAATACCCAATAAGAACAAGTTAGAGGAGGAAAAGTTTATTTGGAGCTAAAGGTTTCAGAGGTCTCAGTCCGTAGACATTACAACACTACCTAATTTTGCTCTATGTAAGTGAAAATTTGTGACTACGTAATTTACACAATAATTACAAAATTTGGAACTACATAAGTTTGGTCATGCTCTGTCTACAGGCATTCCATTGTCCTCCAGAATAAAACTATTCCATTATATTCAAGACCCTAAATGCAAGACAACTGAAACACTTTTCAGGATTGGCCTTAAAGGAAGTCACTAAGAATGGCATCAGAACCTCTCACATGGGATGCAAAGACAGCAAAAGTCTCCTCCACAACCCTGCACTTTGCATATCTCTCACCATGCCCTTTACTCCAGTTGTTCAGGAAAGACCAGGCTACCTAAAAGGAGTGTTAACTTAGCAGAGAGGATCACATCAGAAGCTTTCTGAACAAACTTCTTGGACTGATGGCTCCAGTGTAGTCTCCCTGCTTGTACCTGGGGGCAGCTACAGCTTAATGGTCCACCTCTTGAAAGAGGCTGACTAGTGCTGACCTCTGCAATTACTCTTTGCATTCATGTGATGTACAATCCCAGGCCCTTCTAGGCAATGCTTAGCACTTCTCTGTCAGCTGCCTTAATTATGAAATTATTCTATTGTCCATTTTATAATTTAATGTCAGCTTTTTTAAAGAGAGAGGGACAGTGAGAGAGCAAGAAAGAGGAAGAGAGGGAGAGAGAGAAGGAGAGAGAGAAAAACAATTTTTATTTAGTTTTTCATGTGGCTTTTGTTGCTCAGAGACTTCATTGTGCACATGGTGCTGGGGTTTGAACCCACGTACTTGCGCAGGCCAGGCAAGTGCTGTAACCGCAGAGCCACCACTCCAGCCCCTCATTCAGATTTTAATTCTACCATTTACTCCTCTTCTACCTAAGGGAGAATCCATGACTGCTTACCGGTACCTCAAGGATTAAGAATACCCAGCTCCTATAAAGCTAACACACGCCTACCCCATTACCCACAAATGTACCCAAGAGAAATTAGTACATCTGCTCAGCAAAATAAACAGCAGCTCTGTTCATAACAAAGAGTGGTAACTATCCAAATGTCCATCAACAGAATGAATAAATGAATTATGGTATATTTACACAAAGGATTGCCACACACAATAAAAAATAATGTCACAGATGTATTTATGAAAGAAACCATGACATTCAAGCATAAGCTAAACTGATAGTGATAGAAGTGAGAATGGGGAAGAGAGGTATGTATTAATTAAGAAAGGGTGGAAAGGAAACTTCTAGGATGCTAGGACATGGGAGGTAGTTTTACAGGTATGTATACATACAAGTAAAAGTTCATTGAGCTCTCCATGTGATTGGTACTTTGCTGTATAAATTACATATTTCAGGAAAACGCATAAATTAGATTCACAGGAGTGCTCAGGCTAAATCTTACTGGATCCGGACTTAGTACTATAGATGGTTTTGTCTGAAGAAATGATCACTGGACTTCCTGGATAGTAGAAACTGTCACGGTTGAACTCTGTGCTCATCCAATGCCTAATGCTTTGTCTGCCTAAGTGACGACCTAACTGCTCTGACTTCCTCTGATAAAAGAAGGGATAGGGAACACTGAATAGCCAGTAGATTCGCTTTTGGAATTGTTCATAACTTTGGGATGCTATGGAAAGTAAGGCTACCTGATAGAAAATGTTGATGACATTAATGATTTATTAAAAGCTACTTAATATTGAAAAATACGTATCAGTTAAGGTAGAAGCTCATAGACAAAACACTATGCTGGAAAACAATGACAATGCCCTTGCAAAATCACGTGATAAACAAGTTTTATTACCTCAACTACAAAAAGTTCTACCATGTCATCATCTATCCCCACCAAGGAAGGAAAATTAGCTCAATTTAGACTGTGTATAATTGCCTCAGCCCACACTTCCGAAAAGCAATATTGGCCCTTACAAGGGCATTCTCTTCACAAACATAAGTTCTGGTAGTTTCCTGACAGCTGCCCAGAAGTACTGCAATCCATCCAATGGATGTTGGTAAAAGTGACACATGATTTTTTCCATCATGGATAAAACTAAGTTCTACAGTAAATAAATGATAGGGAAAATTCAAAATTTGAACATGAAGTGGTAGAATAATGTCTAGTCTGTATCTAACATAACCCAGGATATCTGAAAAGGTAAAAGTACAAAACACCTCAAGGCTCTCTGAACATTTACAAATGGACTTAATACAAATACCCAAGTCTTCAGGCTATAAATATATATTAGCAGTACTCTGTAAACATTTATCAAAATGGATAGAACATGTCTCTTGATGGAAGGGTACAGATGTTATAGAAGGAAAGCAGTGCTAAAAAAAAAAAAAAAAAACAGTGCTAGGCTTTCTATTCCCAACACAGGGAATTCCTCCTTTTCTATCCAGTGACTGCAAAACTCATTTCAACCTAACACTCACCAGGAACTCTGCCAGATTTCATTCCTAACACAAAAAGCTTTACTCTCCATTCGGAAAGGTAGAACAAATGGAGACACTGAAACTAAAACTGTCCCAATCAGAAGTTGGAAAACTACAGACTGTGGGACAAATCTGGCCTGAAGTCTGTTTTCATATAGTTCATGAACTAAGAAGAAAAAGAATAGTTCTTACATATATTAAAAGTTTGTAGGAAAACACACACACACAAAAAATATAGAAATTGAAGTTATATCAGTAGGGTGGAGGAAAGAAGGGATCAGTAGGGTAGAGGAAAGAGACCGGGCAGAGGGAGGTAGAGAAGGAAAGGTGAAATACTAGGGAACGATATAGGCCAAATTTTATTGTTATATTGTGTGTATGCACTAATATGTAACAACAAATCTTTCCAGTATGTACAACTATAATATGTCAACAAAAATATGGAAAATAGGGGCTGGAGCGATGGCTCAGCAGTTGCGGCACTTGCCTGGCATGCACAGGAATGCAGGTTCAACCCCAGCACCATGTGTACAACAGAATGTCAGAGAAATGAAAACCAAATGAAAAATTAAAATGAAAAATCAATTATCTCACTGTCCCTCTCTTTTTAAAAAAAAAATTTAAAAATATAGAAAATAAATATTACATTAAAAAAAACAATATGGAATATTTGACAAAGACCATATGTGGCCTGCAAAGTTGAGAGTATTTATTATCTGGCATTTTACTGAGAAAATTTGCTGACTCCAGGTCTAAACCATCAAAAAGCCTTATTCTGTCTTAATGTTTTGCCACTAGTGTAAATGGCCACACAACCACCTCCTTAGAGCTCACACAGATGTTCCCTAGGTCATGTATAGGATGTCCTATGTGATTAGTAATAATGACCAACTGCTATATTTTGTCACATGTAGATCTAGCTAAATACTGTCAGAAGCTAATCTAGTATACTGTGTTATGTCCAACCTGTACAAGCCACCTTTCCAAAGGAGACATTTTCCAAACCTTTATATGCTGTCTAGGCCTCTGTAACTCAGTGTGTGTTAAGTTACATAAATGGCCACAAACTCTTCCCATCCCATATGCACTATCTCATGATATGACTTTACTGTTCTTCCCATTTTCCCATCAAGAGATGAGTCTCATTCTGTACACGTGGAGTATAAGCTTTGGGCCTGTGACTTGCTTTAGGCAACTGGGGTTAGAAAGGTGGCTCAGCAGTTACGGTGCTTGCTTTGCATGCTCAAGTCCGTGGGTTTGAACCCTAGCACCACGTACACAACAAAATGTTGAAGCAATGAAGGCCACATGAAACCCTAAATAAAATTCATTCTTTCTCTCTCACTGTCCCTTTGTCTTTTTAAAATAAATAAAATAAACATTACAAAATGTATACATTAAAATTTTTTTTCAACTCAAGATCCACAAAGCAGCATTTTTCTTCTACTTGTTCATTTTTTTCTTTTCTTTTTTTTTTTTTTAAAGAGGGACAGGGAAAGAGAGAGAGGGAGATAGAGAGAGAGAATCAATTTTGTTTAGTTTTTCATGTGGCTTTCATTGCTCCAACATTTCCTTGTGTACGTGGTGCTGGGGTTCAAACCCATGACTTCATAATGCCAGGCAAGCACTGTAACTGCTGGGCCACTGCTCCATCCTGTCTTCCACTTGTTTAAATGAAACTATTTTTAGCAGAAACTATTCTAAGTGTCACAGTAAAGAAAATAGGTCCTAAAGTGAAAACTAAAGTATTTCATTAACCAAATACCAGACAGAAGTGCGAGGAACTGTGATACAGGAGAAAATGCATGTGGAGGACTGACACATTTCCAAGTTTCCACAGCTTTTATATCCTCAGGAAGAAGAAGTCCCCAAGCACAGGGTATACTAGAAGTTTAAGGAATTCTACATTGTTCCTTAGGAATTTTCAACCTTGAGGGCACATATTCTAAAATTGCCTGAAAAGATCTTTCTTCATTTTTATACCACTGCCTGGACCCCACCCAAGATCAATTAAATCAGAATCCCTGTATGTAGTTCAGGCATTAGTACTTTTTAAAGCTCCCAGAGGTTCTAATGTGCAGCCAGGGCTGAGACCACTAAGTAACTTAGAAAAATTCCGAGAAGAGTCCAGGATGACTGTAACTATTGGGTGTTGAACTTCAGTTGTGACAAAGTAATATTTCAGGGAGATACAACTTTGTTTAACTAATATTAGGCTGCCCTTCTCAAGTGTTTACTCCATAGGGTTGGATGCTAAATTCCCTTAGATAGTAATGAAACCAATATTTATTGAGTACTTAGTAATGACACCAATATTTATTGAGTACTTCCTTGGTGCCAAACACTGGGTGGGGCAACACCCTCCCACCTCACCCTACCCCATTCATTTCCCTCCATAAACACATTATCACTAATCTCCACTATTCTCCAACAGTAATGATAAAACCTATTAACCCAACACAGAGCAAATAGAGAACTTAGAATACAAACCTACATGTGTCTGATTACAAAGCCATGCTTTTGATTTTCTTTTAATTTTATGTATTTGTTTTGAAAATTAGTCATTTTTCACAGGTTTATAATGTATAAAGTTATATAAAATAGAAGGCATATAAATAATTGATCTCATTCATACTTTTTTCCTGTCACCAAAGTTCCAATTCACAGTTAACTACAGTCATCCCTGACTCCTATCACTTAGCCATAAGTTCCCCTCCCAGAGACCAAATTAGTACTTTCTTGTTTATCTTTCTGAAGTTATTTAATGCATACACAAGAAAATATATGTAAGCACACGTGTATGCAGACACCATATATTTGGGTCTCATTTTAAACAAGGATAGCATAGTTCATACTTTTTTTTTTTACATATTAACAGTGTGTCTTAGAAAAAATTCCATATAAACGCACACATTTTAAAACTCTTTTTGTAACATGTAGTATTCCATTGTACAAATGTATCACTATTTTTACTAACAGAGTCCATTACTGATAAGCACTAGATTATTTCTAATTATTTGCTGTTATAAAAGTTGGAATGACTCTTGAGTTACATAAATTCATAAGTATGGACAGATAATTAATTATACTTGTAAAATATATTCTTAGATGTCTAAAATGATGCCCTTTCCATTATTCCACTTTACTCCAGGCTTCAAAGAAACAACTCACAGTCAGGCTTATGATGATTTATATTCATTTTATTCAAAACCTTTACCTAAATACCAAAATTGTGATCTTCAACTCAATAAAAAATTAGAAATGGTTTTTCAGAATATGCTCAAAGACCAAAACAGCTTAAGAGGTAATTTTAAGCCTTCATAAACACCATGCTGGCTCTTGCTTCCCACTCAGAAAGTGTCTGCCCCCGAGGACTCCGTGTCCCCCTGTATGGTGCTGATGCTCAGGGACTGAGAGCAGTCCTCTAGCTTCGCTGAGGGCAGCGTCACGGACATCTTGGCTGGCGATGTTTGAGAACTGAAGAGCGGCACTGCCCCACCACCTGCACACAGGAGAAGTGCATTCAGTGAGAGCAGCACATTGGAATGTTTCAGGCGCTTTCCCCTGCTAAATAAAATGGGGTGGGGACGAAAACAAGGACTGCTTTTCTCAAGGTGGTCAGCATTCGTCAAAGAAGCAAGCATACCTTTTCCCCTTTCCACCTTTGACATTATCTTAAAAGTATGTAAGGGCTAAAAGTGGTGGTAAAGATGATAAATGCCAGATTTAAGACCAGGCAGGGTTAAGACCTAGCCTCTAAAACCCAGACTAACATGCTCCTGGCTTTGTGACTTTGTGCAGGTAGGTTACTTTACCACTCAAGCTTAGTTTCTTATATGTTAAATGGGATAACAGTACCTGTTTTGTAAAGTATATGAGAAAAAATAATATTGGTTAAGAGCTCAACAATGGAGCTGAGCACTTAGTAAGTGCTCAAACACTAAGAACTACCATTACCACTAAAGGGTCATACTATTCCCACTGCCACCACTAAGTAAATAGCGAATCCAACTACCAACCCACTGTACTAGCTTGAAAATAGGGATTTGTTGTTGGTCACAGAGAGAACATGATTTTTTTAAAAAATATGAGTCATGTAAAAAGCACTTGAAATGAAAGGTTGCCATTTTGCTCTTCCCCTACATCTAAAGATGGGCCCAGCTCAGGATCACGTCACTAATAATTATTTACCGAGTGTCTTTTTTTTATTCAGAAATTTATTTGTTGAACAATCACACAAGCTTCTAACAAAATAATATAAATAAATATATATACATACATATATGTATGTATATATATTCTGAAAATTAGATTTGCCCCCAAGAGCCCCCCTGCAATTACCCACCCTTATCCCTAAGGGTGCCACACTATTAGTTAACAGAACTTATACAAGGGAAGCAATGACAAAGAACATATTGAAGTGGTTATTCAAATATTATTGAAATTTGACTTGGAAAGCATTTTTCTATTAAACTGATTTTTCATTATCTTTAATCAAATATGGAAAAAATTCTACAACATGATTGAGAGCAATATTATATTGCCTTATATAGAAGATGTCTGGTAGGCAGATAGGAGGCAGCTTGAGACAAATATGCCTAAGTTGAAAAAATGCAGAGTTCATTCCATATGTATCTCTATCTGCCTGTACCCTAATTCACTCTTCTAAGTTTATCGTATATTACCTAATAATGTGAACAGTGTCAATTTGGTGTTATTTACAACTACAAAAATTCTCATTTTAAATTTCATGGCTTTAACTATAAATAAAAATAATAAAAAAATGCCTTAAAAACAAATATTCTTAAATAATCTGGGTGGGGCAGGGGCGCAGTATTGGAGAACTAACCCAGAACCTTTCAAATGCTGGGCAAGTCCTCTCACTGAGCTGCATTCTCATCCTTTTTTTTTTTTTTTTTTTGAGACAACATCTTACTCAGTAGCGCATCTTTTTAAACAATCTTAAAGATACATCTGAGTAAAAAGTAATAGTAATTTTCTAAAATCTCTTATATTTTTCAAGTTGCTTCCAAAGTAATAAAGTGGAATTTTCCATTAACTTTTTATAGGGGCCAGATTAAAAGTAGGCTGTTTTAGAGATTTTGATAACTCAGTTACAGCTGTCCAAGATGATCAATACACTTGTAAATAGCAAATTCCGCTTATATTAGGAAGTTTAATAAAAACTATTTTAACTACTGTGCCATTCCTTTTTGTTACTTATTATCAATTTCATTTTTTATAAAAAGAAAGGAGATAGATTTTGTATCATTATAACAATATCATGAACTATAGTATCATATTTAAGAAGAAAGCAATTCTTATGTAAACTTCAATAGAATAATTTAAAAAGGAAGACTTGAAATTTAGTTCTTTCAAGATATGATAAAAACTAAAGTTAAGAAATGCTAAAAACTACATTAAAAAATCTTCACAGTTCATAAGCATTATTACTATCACCTTATGTTTACAAAGCCATGATACAAAGTACACAGAATAACCAGGGGAAGCATCCAACATCAGAGCTTCTTTTGTCAATAAAGTTGAAAATTAACACAGGAAAAAAAAATTAACACAGGATATAATAACTAAAGTTGACAGCAAAATAATATTTCACCCAATCAATTTAATGTTACCTTCCCCCAATTATTCTTAAGAAAAATACCATTCCTTGAGTTACTCAATGAGCTGCCAAAACCTACACTGATGCCAAATACTTGTCTGTTACCTAATTTCATAAAACTGCTTTATATACGCCTTCATTTTCTATGCATGAAATTACTGATTAATTTGCTCAATGATGTAACTTTTAAGGGGCACTCGAGAAGAAATATCCACAGAACGCATTATATTCAGTCATTGAAAAGTAATTTCTTGCAGTTCCTTCTTTATATTTGAATAGCAATTCAAAATTTTGTGTATACCTTTCCCCAAACATCTAACAGGAATTCTGAGAGATAGACAAGGTAACTGAGACACAGAGACAGCAAAGTAGCTTTCAAAATGCATATGCTGACTAAATAAACATCTGTCTCAATCTACTTTATGTATGGAGCTCAGATAGTACTGAGAGGATACAAAGAAAAGAAAAAGATAACCCCAATCCTCAAGATGCTCAGAGTCTCCTAGTAGAGATATACATGTACAGGGATGCTTAGTTTAAACTAGATGGAAGCAGCTGTTGAACTGGAACTTAAAAGATGAAGATAATGAAGGAAAAGAGAAAATAAAGTTAAGATTTATTAGTGTGTAAAGGAACTCTGAGTATTCTAAGTACCTACTAGATTGAAGGAATGGTGAGAGATAAGGCTCTAAAGGAGGCCAGGGCAAGTCCCATAAAAACAGGAAGTCAAGATTTTGAACAGAAAAGTATGTATTTTTAAAAAGATAATTCTACCAATCGTGTAGAAAATAAGGAGAGGGATTTATGACAATGGTCCACTGCAGAACTAATGATCCTTAATGATGGAAAGAGAGTCAAGATAATTTGGAGAGAAAGTTGGTACTTATTAAAAATTGAATTTGGGGACTAGAGTAGTGGTTTGGAAGTTACACCACTTGTCTGGCATGTGTGAGGATGCAGGTTCAAACTCTAGCACCATGTATGCAATGAAGTGTCAGAGTAATGAAAGCCATATGAAAAACTAAATAAAATTGATTCTCTCACTGTCCCTCTAATAAAAATTGAATTTGGTGTTGAAATGACAGATCTGGTTGACTGAGTAAGCAGTAACAAGAACTCCAACAAAGTTGAGGATTATAGAGGTATACAGAGATGGGGAGAAGTTGGCACCAGTTATATCCTTGATGAAAATAGATGTCCCCAAGATATGTACATGGACTTTTCCAGCAGGAAAGATTTCAAAGACAGTAAGGTATTTTTAGTGATAGAATTAGCAGTCATCTGCACAGATAATTAAGGTAATTGGAACTGTAGTCACCTAGAGAGAGTAAATAGATTGAGGACAGAAATGGTGACAAAAATGTGGGGAAGGCCAAGGTAATGTGAATAAAGAGAAACTAAAGGAAACGAAAGGGAAGTATCAGAGAGACAATTAGGAAGAGCTAAAGAATGAAGAATCATATAAGAGATAATTTTTAAAACAGAAAGTATAAGAATTTTTCTAATTCATAATTGGCAGTTAATTCTAAAACTCATCGTCTTTGCACTATGCTAAATGCCTAAATTATGTGCAATAAAGATTATGACTTTTAAAAGTGGTGAAAGAAAACTCCATTTAAGTGGTGTTTGTAGTGGTAGGGGCAGCTAAGGAGAGGATGAAGATTCAAGTACAAGCCCCTATATAACAGGTCAAGGCCAGGTCCAAAAGAGGTGTTCTGTGCAGTTACTTAGCAATGATCCAACCAGACTGTGGGTGTCAGGGAGGATAAGAGCGTGGATTAGGGCAGAGGAGAGTTCTTCCATCCATCCATTCACCAAATATCAAGAGGGCACCTACTATGTAACAGGCATTGTTCTAGAATCTAAAGAATGCAGCAATGAGGAAAACAAAGGCTCTGACTTCATGCCCTCACATGCTAGTTGGGTGCAGGGGATAAATGATAAACACCTAAGGAAATAAACACAGAATGTCAAGAACTGATTAAGGGCTATAAAGAAAAGCAGGTAAGGGGTAAAAGAGAGAAGGATAAAAGGCTTTGGGGAAGTTAGTGAACCCCAGTTTTCTCATGTGTAAAATAACCTTAGAGGGTCTTGTGAGGATCAGTGAGGTAATGCCTCTGAAGCATTACTGTATGGTGCTGGCACACAGCAAACACAAAGGTCAGCATTATTACTGTCTTTGTTAGTGGGCTTAGATGGCATTTAATAACTCCCTTGTTCTCCCAAACTTCAGGGAAATTGAAGCTTCAGTAATGATGGACATTTTTGCTGGGCTGTTTTCAGTGGGAAATCAACCACAGCTCACATCTGGTGGCCTCCGTCAAGTCCCTGGTCACTATTATTATGGCTCTGGCTTTTATAGAACTGGAAAGAAACTATCTAAGAGGTAATGGCCTTCAGGGTGGGCTGCAAAAGGTACTCTAGTTTAAGGAAAGGGATAAGAATATTTTAAAGAAACATTATAAGAAAACTGTTCTGAAAGGCCTTCAAAGAGTTATATTATTATTTTAAACTCTAGTTCACTGAGTTTTAATCAAGTTATATGAATAACTTTCTTATCTAAAGGTGTTTCTAATGTCCATTTGGGGTAGACTTTTAAAAAACATATTAATTTAAACTAAAAAAATCAGTTTTAGAACTTTAAAAGAATTTGTTTTAACTGTGAACATTAAAAAAGTATCACTTCAATTCACTGTTAACAGGCAAAAAAAAAAAAAAAGTTAACATTCATATCCAGTTATGGTCCTCAGAGTTTAAATTTCTTCTTCTTCTTTTTTTTTTTTTAAGAAAAGACATTATATCTTAATAAATCACCAGTAAAGCAAATATAAATCTTCTACCTATATTAAATGTAGTTTGATGCTTTTGATTTTTAAAATTTCCACAGTCAAGTCATTACTCGGTGATGTAATTGTTTCAACAGCTGTTTTCAGGTCAAAAAAAAAAAAGATGAATCCTTGATTCCATGGGTTTGCAAAATGTCATTTAACCTGGCATGCATTTAGGCTGGGAATGCCAGTCAGACCATATGTTTGATGCTTCTGAAGACATAATTTAATATACTTTTTAGACATTCTAAATACCAAGTTCTTGTCTTAACAAGAATATTTAAAATTCATAATTTTTTTTATTCTTTTCTGTTCTTTGATGGTGAATTTATAACATTAAGGAAAAAAATTAAAGGTAATTTATTCTAACATAAGTGATAACATGGACTTTTTAACATCCATTTAAGATATTGCTTGTATATTTTATATATATATATATATATACATACATGCATATATATATGTATGTATGTATGTATGTATGTATGTATGTATTTTTTTAAGGCAGGGACAGTGAGAGAGAGGGGGAGAGAGAATCAATTTATTTAGTATTTCCTATGTCTTTCATTGCTCCAACACTTTGTTGTGCACATGGTGCTGGGGTATGAACCGTGTCCTTGCACACGCCAGGCAAGCGCAATAACTGCTGAGCCACTGCTCCAATTCCTATTTTACATATAGTTAAAAATTTAAATAGCATAGGCTTTTAAAAGTTTTCAGGTTTAGATAATCTATTTCATGAACATGTTTTAGATTCTGACTCTAATCCTGAAACATAGTGACCCATTATTATATTTGCAATCTAAGAAGAATCCAAACAAGCATTATCTCCTAAAATCACATGAGACAAGCAGAGAAAGGAAATTTGCTCAGAAGCTCCATGGAGAAGTACATCATCTCAGACTCCCCATTTTGACTGATTACACATAGCACAAGCCATATAGATGAATTTATGGTGTTGTACAAGATGAATAGGTAGTGGAATGAGTTTTACTTGCCTGGTTTTGGGTTTTTCCACATGCAGATAAAGACTGGTTTCTTACAAATTGTGTTCATTTAAAAATAAATTTAAAAGGGAAAGAAATGTAATAATCTTTTTTTTTAAGTATTAAGTATTAGAATACTCTATTTTTTTTTTTTAAGAAAGAAGGACAGTGAGAGAGAGAGACAGAGAGAATCAATTTTTATTGAGTTTTTCACATGGCTTTCGTTGCTCTGACGCTTAGTTGCGTACATGAGTACTAGGATTTGAACCCGTGTACTTGCGCAGGCCAGGCAATGCCAGAACCACCGAGCCACTGCTCTAGCCCAAGAAATGTAATAATTTTTAATCTAAGCATGTGAAAGATTTTAACCCAGAGTTCATGGACAGGTGACTGGGGATCTGTGAATACCCCGAAACTGAAACTTTATGTAAATTATTTTCATATAGGTAGAATTTGGGAAAGAAATAGGTGGTCATAATTTTCAGTGTCTTTTTTTTTTTTATTTTAAGAGAAGAAGAGAGAAAATCCGTTTTATTTAGTTTTTCATATAGCTTTCATTGCTCTGACACTTCATTGTGTGTGGTGCTGGGGTACCAACTCACATCCTCACGCATGCCAGGCAAGCACCATAACTACTGAGCCACTCCTCCAATCCTTTCTTTGTTATTTATTTTTGTAAGAGAGAGGGACAGTGAGAGAGAGAGAGAAAATAAATTTTAATTAGTTTTTCATGTGGCCTTCGTTGCTGTAACACTATGTATGTGGTAAAGGGGTTCAAACCCTCGTCCTCACATATGCCAGGCAAGCACCATAACCACTGAGCCACCACTCCAGTCCCCAGCTCCAACATTAGCTCAGTGGCAGAGCGCTTGCCTAGCATGCACAAGGCCCCAAGTTCGATCCTCAGCCCTGGAAAAAAAAAATGAAGAAAAAAGTCCCCTAGGAGTCCCTAATTTTTTTATTAAGGAGTTGAGTTGCTGTACAATCATAAATGCATATAAAGTAACAAGAAGATATGCATTTGATCTTAAACCATAATTATCCCCACATTGCCCACACCCCAGTCTCTTGATTCTTCTATATTATAGCACTATAGCAAATATAAATGTGTGTGTGTGTATATGTGTGTGTGTGTGTGTATAAGACTGAATTTTCTAGAATTAAATTATTGCATAAATATTATTTGACTTCTCAATGGGGTAAAGATTATGCTACATTGTTTATGGGTCCCAAATTTTTAAGAATCATAGACTTAAAGGATACCCCAGGTCCATGTACAAGTGAAACACATTCTTCTGAGTCGTTTTTCAGGCAGTAGTAGTAAGATATTAGTTCCTCTACTATTAATTGTGGACACTTATTCTCCAAAGGCAACTTGATTGCAGCACTTACCTAATTACACTGTAATTATTTGTGTGTCTGTCACTTCCCACGGACAACATACTCCTTTAGAAAGCATATAGAGGGACTTATAGCCTTTGTCTTCCCAGTAACTAGCACGGTAGGTACACTAGCTTGAGAGTTCCTGTTAAATACGCATTCCCCTAGGGCAGTGACTATCTTGTTTCTGTATTTGACAAAGGTGTTGCATGATGCTGGGCACATACTGGACCCTGAAATGCTTGCTGAACCAGTCTTGTGGTTCTTCTAGCTTAGATTCACAATGAACAGATCTTATCTTTAAAATTAGCTCTGAGTTTCAGCAACACATAGTCCAGCTGTCTGTAAAAATGTTACCGCTTTTCGGCTGTGGGTTCTTGAAGCGTCTCTGGTGTCTATCCTGGTCTCATTCAATCTTGCTTCAATTCTTTGTGCAAGCAGCTGCTATACTGTCCTGCTGTATTTAGTTCTCCTCACCTATTTAACTTAGCCCTGTAGGTTTTGCAATATCATAGCTCCAGTGCTTGAGAACTGAACAGATTCTACAATCCTTCCCGATGAAGATGGTGCCTGGACACGTCATGTTAAGTATAGTCAGTCAGTAATATTTTATTTGCTTCTGTTTTCCAGAATTAGTTACTATTAAACATTTCTTACTTTCATGTTTAAAAGAGTAGTTTAAAAAATGTTACAATATTCTTATGCCACAATATGTTTTAGACATATAAATCCTATTAGTTTTTTGAGTTTACTATTGCTTCTGTTTTTCAAATGAGTTGACAAATGCTTATTTTAAATTTATAATTTAAGATAAAAATAAAGTAGTTCCTATAGGAAGAATAAATGTACCAGCACCTGTAAAAACAACTCTTAATTCTTTTTCCTCTAAAAAAGCAATAGTTACTGTGAAAGATTTGTTTCTTCTTATGCCAGGCTCCAGCTGCTTCACTTTGTTTAAAAGTGACTTCAAAGTTTAAACACTATCCTGTCCCAACAAATAACCTTCCCCCAGATGGAATTATCTCAAGTACCATCCTCAGTGCTCTCAATACCACACCTGCAGCCTTTTAATTCAACATTTTATAAACTTCCCAAACAGAAAAGATAGATTTGTTTTCTGTACCCAAGCTTATACCTTTTGGAGCATTTCAAACATGAAGAGCATTCTATACCTTGGGTGAATTTATATACATTTTAGAAGAATTAAAAATCGACAGTAGTTTTTCTTCTGTACTGATGGTTATGGGAAAGAAATCATAATTAAACAATCTGAGCAGCTCCAAGTTCAAGAGCTTTTAAAGTAAGTATCTTACCTGTAAATACAGATGCAAGGTACAGACTGGGCTCAATTTGTGTCTGATCCGTATCACCTGGTTTTAAAAAATATTTTTTTCAGAAAAAAATTATTTAAGCATAGAAATAATCATGATTTATTCTTATTTACTAAAAAAAGAATACAAACCAAATGCACTTCCAGTTACTCTCATAAAACCAGGTAAACAGAAGCCTAGTGACCTGAATGTAAAGAAGGAAGTTAAACAGCTAAATTTTAATGACTATCAGTAGAAAAATACTTTATCTAATGAATTGTTATCTTTATGCATGAAAAATGAGGGGGGAAAGGAAGCAAAGGATCATGTGTGAACTTGTAATAAAAAATTCAATAAAATTAAAACTACTAAAAGTAAAGAAACTCATGAGTTATTGCTTCTAAGGTTAAAAATTTTCAGATTCTATTACCCAAGACCTAAGGGTTTAACTACTTCAAAAAGAAGTTGAGAATCTCCTTTGTCTCTAAGCCAGCCTGGGGCATACTGATCAATATAATCTACATAAAACAACCAATAAAGTTGTCAGGTGCAAAGAAGAGCAGTAGACTAATAAACCAAAGCAAAATTTTAAAATAGGCAGTAGGAAATAATTTTTTTTCATGGCTGGAGAATTAGGGAGCAGGTAAGTATAACTGAAAAGAAAAACCTGTAGTCCTATACAAATTGAGTATTCCTAATCCAAAACCCCAAAATGCTCCAAAATCTGAAACTTTGTGAATGCCAACAAGACGTCACAAGTGGAAAAATCCACACCTGACCTTATGTGATGAGTCACTGTGGACACACAGGTATACTAAAAATATTGTGTATCTTCAGGTTATGTGTATGAAGTATATATGCAACATAAATGAACTCTATGTTTAGAATTGAGTCCTATTGTGATTTGAATTTGAGGTGTCCCCCAAAAGCTCATGTGAGACAATCCAGAAGACTGAGGTAAAATGATTAGGTTACAAGAGCCTTAACTCAATCCGTGAGTTAATCCCCTAATAGGGATTAACTGGTAACCACAGGTTGGTAGGGTGTGGCTGGAAGAGGTGGCTCACTGGAGGTATGCCTTTGGGGTACATGTTTTGTATCTGGTGTGGTCACTTTCTGCTCCCTAATACCTTTTCCTTCTGCCCAGATGTTTAGCCTCACCTTAAGCCCCAAGAAATGAAGCTGGCCTTCAATGGACACAGATTTTTTTCTTTCTAAAATTGTTCTTGTTGGGTCTTTTAGTCACAGCAGCAGAAAAGCTAACTAAAACAAGTCCCATCCCCAAGATATCATTATGTGTATACAAATATGCCAAAATTCTTAAAAAAAAAAAAAAAAGAAAGAAAGAAAAGAAAAAAGTAAAAACCCCAACCCCAAAACTCTCCTAGGCCCAAGCATTTCAGGTAAGGGTTACTCAACCTGTAGGCCAACAAAATATCCTGGATAGTAAGGGCATGGGCCCATGCTGATGGCATGCTATTAACCTGTGCTCTGAAAGATAACCAATCAATAGGCATCTATAACTTGTTCCGAACAAATTATTTGGGGTACAAAGATAATGAAAAATTTATAATACAGAGCACTATTTCTTTTCTCATTTTCTCTAAGATAAAATATCAAAACTTTTATTTCACAAAAATATCAGTTGGCTTTTACAAGAATTTAAAATATTGAAGTGAACAAGATTATATTTAATTACACTGGGAATATATTCTCACAAGCGATAAGCCTTCATGTCAAACTATTATAGTTACACTATAGAAAACTTCTAAAAATTAAGAATGTTAAAATATGAAATATACAACACAGGTTAATGAAGAAAACTTGAAACTGAAATAGAATAACATTAAAAGAAAACTGAGGCAAATATAAGATATTCGTATATTTGAATTCTACAAAGAGACCAAACTCCAACTTTGATAGTTTTTAAAAATCTTTAAATGCACTAACTGTGTTCAATGCCATGTTAACATTAGATACTATCTTTGTTCATTCCCACTCTGCCACTCAGTTTCAAAAGTTAGAGAGCGGAGCTACTGCTTGGTCCTTCTGGCTCAAAGCACTCCCTTTCAGATTCTACGCAGCACAAGAGTCATGAGTACAAACACAGAAATGACAGTATCACAGTGGACAGTCCTTCAGTGTCTCACTGAAGGACAATTTGTTTGTAGCTAATAAAATGCAAGTTTTCTGAGTCTCAGGTTCCTCAAATGTGAAGAGACTATTACAAACCTAACTGGATTGATTAAGGATTTTAGCAGAGTATATCAGGAGGAGAATCCTGATTTCTGCCATGATATCTCCTAACAGTAAGAAAAAAAAATCACTACCTCTCAATAGCAGAGCTATTAGTAATTTATTCTTCTAACAAGCTTCATAATTCTCACTAGTTAAATGACAGGGTGTACTGGAAGAGTGAGTACTGGTTGCTGCAGTTGAGAATTTAAGTAGGAAACACAATCTGCAATCAGGTCAACACAATTTGAAAACAGTCCATCACAGTCGTAGAATCTTATACCTCCTCATCCTGCTGCTCAAAATCAAAGAAATGATCCTCATTGGTATTTAAATCAAAGGATAAGAAATATCTACTATTTGATCTATAAATTTCTACTAACATTTCTATAGAAATTTTGAGTGGATAATAATGATTAGAATTTGTCAATAAATTATCTACATAATTTATCCTTTCACCTTTACCACACAAATCACACTTCTTAACCTTTAATTAACTGTTTGAAGATAGCACAAAATAAACAAATCTAATGATCTTAGATTTGAAAATAAAATCCCAGGCTGGGCACATCAATGTTTACAGTCACACAATTCACAATAGCCAGACTATAGAACCAACCTAAGTGCTCTTCAACAGATGAATACATAAAGAAAATGTAGTATATATACATGACAGAATATTACACAGTCATGAATAAGAGTGAAATTTTGTCATTTGCTGATAAATGGATGGAACTAGAGACTAAAATACTAAATGAAAGCCAGACTCTGAAAAGTCAAATGTTTTCTCCAATATATGGAAGCTAGTCTAAAATTGGGGGAGAAGGAGAAAGAGACAACAAAAAAAAAAAGGAAATGGGGGGATTTCATTAAAATAAAAGAAAGATCAGGGGAAGAGAAGAGGAGAAGGGGATTAAGGGGGAGGGGCAAGGGACAGGATAAGGGAAAAACAGTGGAATGAATCTGACCTAACTTTCCAATGTACATATATGAATATACTATGGTGAATCTCACCATTATATGTATCCACAAGACACTAATTTTACCAAAACACAATGTAAATAAATAGAAAAGTATAGTGGAGGAAAGGGAACAGGGGGGAGGGAAGAGTGGGAAGGGTAAGTATTGGGGACTTAATTGGAGCACATTATATTCCATGTATTTATAATTAGGTCAAAATGAATCCTAATGTTATGTATAACTATTATGAACCAATAAAAAAAGAAAGATGAGAAAGTTATATACCACCATGTTAACAAGTGCTATATCTGAGATATTGGGATTATAAATTCTATTTGTGTTTGCTTTTCTGTATTTTCTAATGTTGTTAAAACCACACAATTGGTTTATAATCAGGAAAAAATGTTTTATAAATAAACCAACAAGGGCCGAAGCAGTGGCTCAGCAGGTACAGTGCTTGCCTGGCATGCACGAGGAGACAGGTTTGAACCCAGAACAACGAAGTTTTGGAGCAACAAAAGTCACATGAAAAACTAAATAAAAGTGATTCTCTCTCTGTCTCCCCTCCAGTCTCTTAAAAAAAAAAAAAAAAGCAACAATAAACTATCCAAGTTACTACTGAAAAAAAAAAGAAGAAAAAGAAAGAAAAGAAAAAGAAAAATCCCAAACTGGAAAAGCAAGGATACTACTTGAAAAGCTTTAAATGAGGGCACATAGGGGGCACTCAGGTTGCACCATTTGCACATGCTGTCCTTCTTTCAAATACTTTATTTCAACACTTTGGCTTTTCATTTTAAATAATTAATCAAAATCTTACAGCTCCATGGTGCAAATTAAAGTAATCAATGGGCTAGGGATATAACTCAACGGTAGAGCATTTGCCTAAGCATGCGTTCCCAACACCATAAAAAAAGGAATAAAAAGATAAGCTATGTCAGTTTGTGTACAAGCTCCTCAAATATTGGTGTTTAAGAGGACAGGAACCTGGGATATATAATGGTTGTACACATATTTTTAAATTTTTATTTTTGGCTTGAAAGTTTATTTCCTAGTTCTAAATGATATCTTTAGAAAGAATCACTAGAACAATACTTACATCTATAACTCTGTATATTATTGTTTTAAACAAATTATAGATTATCTAAGAAAACTGTTAACAGCAAAAGAAGGATACAAAGATGAAACTCTTTAAAACACCAATCTTTGGGGTTGGGGATTTAGCTCAGTGGCAGAGCGCTTGCCTAGCATGCCAAGGCCCCAAGTTCAGTCCTCGGCCATGAAAAAACAAAAAACAAACAAACAAAAAAACACAAATCTTTTACCCCACAAAATAAAATATGAATTTTTATTAACTTATTTTATTATTTGCTACTGGGGATTGAACACATGGGTACTTTGCCATTGAGCTACATCTCCAGCCCTTTTTATTTTTTTTTTAATTTTGAGATAGGGCATCACTAAGTTACAGAGGCTGATCTTAGACTTGCAATCCTCCACCTTAGTCTCCTGAGTTGCTGGGATTATAGGTGTGAACCACAGTGTCTGGCCAAAGCATGAAATTTTAAACAGATATCCAAAATTTAAAGCAAAATCTAATATGCAGACATCTAAAATTAGTAACACTCAGGTTACCTTCATTTTTAATACTACTTTGAATTCACTGAGGAAAAAATATTAGGAATATTATTAGGGTATTTAAAAATCATATAAAAAGAAGTTAGCACTTTATAAACAAATTATCTTCTAAGTTAAGTTGTTCACTGCCTGTATATCTAGTAGTGACATCAACTCTCAAATAACAGCTTTTTTAGAAATAGGATCTTGTCAACATAAAAGCTTATCTTCCAACTGCCAAGATGTGAATTGTTAATTCAGAAAACAGATTACCCATCTATCCCGAAAGCAGAACATGATTTATCTGAATAATGTACATTTAATTATTAAAACTCATTAAAAAGCATTTAAGCACTTGGATATATCACTGTTAAGTGTTATGACATGGAGTGTCTGCCTTATAGGGGGCAAGAATGTCTAGAGGGACATTCCAGCATTAAAATCTGGTTGAGAACTGAGAGACTTTGTTTTAGTAGACAACTTTATCTTCAACGAACTTCCTGTTGGGGCTCCCCAGCCTGTGAAACCACTGCTAAAACAAATTCCTCTCGGACAATTCTTTATGAAAGCATGCCATAATGGTTTAAAAACTGAAACAATCTTAAAAATTACAATAGGTGTGTTCTATGAAAGAAGTCATGTACTCTGATTTCATTTACCTAAAGTACAAAAACAATAAAACTAATCTATGCTCTTAGAAGTCCGAATAATGGCTTTATCCTATGGGAGTGGAGGCTGTGACTGACAGGGAACATGAGGGACTGTGGGGGCCCTGGCAATGTTGTTTCTTGGGTACTGGTTGACAAACGTGTTGTTTGTTGACAATTCTTTGATCTGTACACTTATGATTTGTGTACTTTTTTCTATGTATATTATTTTCCATTAAAAGTTAAAAGTGTTAAAAAAATTGGTTAGTTTCAACAATTAAAAGTTAATATCTTTCTCTCTTTTTTTTTTAGGGCTGAGGACCGAACTCGGGGCCATGTGCATGCTAGACAAGCGCTCTGCCACAGAGCTAAATTCCCAACCCCAAAAGTTAATATCTTTGTGGCCTTGTCTCAAAATAAAAAAATTTTTAAGGCTGGAGATGTGGCTTAGTGGTTTAGTGCCCCTGGGTTCAATTCCTTGTGCCAAAAAAAAAAAAAAAGTAGTATCTTTGCAATTTTGAATTGATTTCTCATGATGAGGTAGGCAAAATACTAACCTTATTAGGTAGCCGTTAATATTAAGTGACTAGTCACTGCTAAGCCATTACCCATACTGCTGACTACAAAAATGAAATAAATCCCTTAAACCTGGAAGTACAATGAGCTGTGCTTCTTCAGAAGCAGCTGAGTTTTATGTTGGTTGTCCCACTCTCACACAGCTTACTTGATGTTCTATGACAACAGAATTCTGTGAAAATTAGCCACTTGCTTTAAGGGAAAGCACAAACTAGAATTCAGTTTTGACCAGTCTTGAAAGTATTTCTCAAATCTTAATATGTCTTATAAATGCACACTTAATTCCCTTTTTTTAACAGGTACCACAAAAGTTTATAAAGCAGTGATACTGTAATTACACTTAAGCACAACTGTAAGTCTTACTCAACAATAATGCCTATAATTCTAATTTGACTATAACAGGTCACATAGTGTAGATTAAGGACATTATTATAACATTCTTACAAATGACATCTGATAGCTACTAAAGCTACACAGCAAGGTCCTAATATTTACTAAACACTTTGAAGCTAAGGACACCTATTATCTGCACAAGGAAAATCCATTTTCTGTGATGGAGATCCTTCCTAAATATGGAAACTTGTCTCAAATTATGGCTTGTGATTATAACTAAAAATATACTGTCTTATCTGTGCAGACTTTACAATGGGTTTTGCCAAATCTAACCATTCCTAACTACATTTGGAAACAAATATTAACTCTGACACAGTGACCAGTTCACATCCCCAAGGCCATACTTGGTAACTTTTAAAAGAATGAAAAATGAGCTTTCAAATACAGGAAGCCACTAGAAAATAAGAACAACATCATTTCATATCCTAAAATAAGAGATTTAAAGATTTTCTGTTGAATAGTAAGTTTCAGGTCGAGGGGGAAGGGAGGGCAGGTGGGTTTCTGCTCACTGTACACATGACACCAAGGGGAATAAGGGCCAGTCCAAGTTCTACGTTACCATTGCTCTGGGTAATAGTTCCAAGCTGTGAGGCACGGCTGCACAGGCCCTGCCAGCAAGGCCATCACCGCAGTGCTTTGATAGCATGGGGCCCCAAAGTGTCAGGATATAGAGAAGGCAGCAGTTGTTGGCTGTGAAAACAGTCTGATACAAACCAGATGGGAACTTACTAGATGGGCAACACAAAGCAAAACAATTGGCTCATTCAACAAAGTCAGGACCCTGCCCAAGAATTCACAGAAGACAGTAACAGTCACCCAGAGTTGATGCAAACAAGAAACAGCCATGTGGTTATAGTTTAAAGAATTATTTTTCCTCAGACTAAACAAAGTTTTGATTTCTAATTCTTGTATTCATTAATTGCAGTTTGGTGTACAGGCCTTTTTGCCAAAGACAAATATTTCATTTGTACAATATATACTTTTGTGACACCAAGAGAAATATATGAGGACATAGAAAGTAATTTTGTGCTACTTCCTGTAAAGGCTAAACTATTTCAGGAAACTGGTAAATTTAGAAAATGATTGATCATGCTGACATAGTAATTAGAAAATATCCACCATAATATTTCCAGGACTTCCTAAAGTCCTGATTTTTTTTTTAATGTTATCAGAATGACTTTAAAGGGAATAATCACAAGGCTTTCAGTGGAATTACTTTTCTACCTAAATGATTTTTTTCTGACCTTATTAGGTGATACAGTATGACTACACTTATATTCACAGGGAAAAAAAGGCACCCAAGTTCTCTCCCTGTGTATTCTGAGTTAACAAGTATAAAAAACACCAACAATTAGATTTTAAGATACTTTCAGCAATAACAGTTCACTCACAGACTTTTTGCAGGTATGTATTCTACATACCAAGTATGCATGTACATATTCTATTTGTTTTAATATTTAACAGAGTAATTAGCATTCTAGCTTAAAATAATTCACAACTATATTTTTTCTACTAGAAATCCCAGCACAACTTAGGCTTCTGCAATTACTACCAATTTAAAAATACAGATATGTGAATTCTGGGGATATAGCTCAGTGGTAAAGTATGTGTTAAGCATGTGCAAGGTCCTGGGTTCAAACCCTACCACTACCAAAAATTAAAAACTAAAAAACTTTTTAAAAGTACACTCAAGAAGGCCTTACATTTGTAATCACCATTCTTAGACTTATTGACTTTCTTTTTCTTTTGTACGAGGGTTTGAACCCAGAGGTGCTTAAAAACACCGAGACACATCCCTAGTCCAGCCCTCTCCAACTTTTTTTTTGAATTTTGAGACATTGTCTCCTAACCTGCTTAGAGCCTTGCTAACTTGCTGAAGCTGGCTTTGAATTTGTGATCCTCCTGCCTCAGAGTACTCAGAGTAGCCACTGGGATTATAGGCATGCCATACCTGGTGGCTTATTGACAATTATTTTCATACTTCAATGAAATTGCCCATTTATGTTTTTATGAAGTCCTTATAAATATAAAGATATGAATCTAACACACTAGCATAAACTTACAAAAAAAAACTAACTTACTAAGCTTGCTTTTATTGTTTTTAGCTCATAAACGTCTCTATATAACTTCAGAGAAGACAAGGACCAGACCATGCAGGGCTTTGTAGATAACAATGAGTTTGGATTTTATTCTGGTTCAAAAAGAAGTCACTGGGAGATTTTTGAACAGGAAGTCACATGACCTGATACATATTTTAAAAGATTATTCTAGTTCTGGGTAGATAATCAACAAAAGGAGGGCAAAATGAAAATATAAGAACAACTGAGAAACTTACCAGGATAGCATTACTAAGGAAAGATATGCTTTAAAAATAAATTGTACAACTATAGAAGGTGGAAAAGTTAGCTTGATGAATTGGTTGCTGAAACAATCTTGTCCAGATTTATTAGAACACTGAAAACTACAGAGTCAGGTAATAGTTTTAACAACTTCTATGAGACTGTGCATCCCTATAATCCCAGTGATTTGTGAGGCTGAGATAGGAAGATTCCAAATTGGAGGCCAGCCATAGCAATTCAGCAAGACCCTGTCTCAAATTTAAAAAATCAAAAGGTCTGGGGATGTAAAGTACCCCTGAGTTCAATCCATAGTATAAAAACAAGAAAAGAAAAAAATACAATGAGATATTCAAAGAGTCGTAAAATTATGTAACCCCTGAGTTTCAGTCTTCCCATCTGAACACCACCACCACCATTACATACTGACAATTTTGCTGTTGCTTTGAGAATGAAAGCTACAATGTATAGGAGTTCTTTATCTGCTGTAAAGCATTTGAGAACTATTAGCTTCATCATGGTAGGTTTGGGGCAAGAAACAAATTTACCAGACTTGGCAGTGACTCTACAAGATTTACGATTTTAGAGTAGAAGCAAATAAGTGACAAGCTTAGAAACAATTATATTAGGAACAGTAAAAAGAACATAACACTTAGACTTTAAATTATCATTATTATTGTCAAAAATTTGAAAGATGGTTTCATTCAGACTTCTAACACTTAGGATAAAACTAGGACCAATCAGTGAGAAGTTAAAGGAGAAGTAAATGTTAACTCATAATTGGTGCTTTTTGTCTGTAAAATATGTTCCCTAATGCCGTGGGATGACTGCCTTTTGGGTCTAATATCCCCGTCGCTGGCCCCATCTCCTTTCCCTACCTTTAAATCTTTGGAGTGCCTAAGACCTCAAGCCTGGAACGCTCCTCTTTCCCAGCTACATTCAATACTTAAGGTTATCTCCTCCATACTCACTGTTTTAAACGGCATCTATACTGTTAATTCTCAGATATTATGTCCTGCTCACATATCACATCTGGAGTTACAATGTTCAGTTGACCCTCTATGGTAGTATTAATTTGATCACTCAATCAACATACTGTCTTTTGTTTTCCTTTTGAATGAGTAAGCGCATTTTCAATGAAATACTGTAAGGCCATGCAAATATCCTGCTCCTTCTCAAAATTTCCCTATACTTTAGCAATCACTGATGACCTTTTAAGAATGTCTGTTTCTGGGGCTGGAGTGGTGGTTCAGTGGTTATGCAGTTTTCCCAGCATGCGTGAGTAGTGAGTTCGAACCCCCAGCACTGTGTACACAACAAAGTCTCAGAGCAATGAAGGCCACATGAAAACCTAAATAAAAAAAATTGTAAAAAAAAAAAAAAAGAATGTCTGTTTCTGAGATGGTGAAATCACATTAGAGGGTGGGCGGTTGGGAGGGATTCTAAGTGGAGATTGAGGAAAGGCATGGGATGGGGCAAGGGGAGCTGGGATTTGACTAAGAGAAAATAGTACAGTCTAACATACAGAGAGATATTGGTAGGATGCTGGGATGAGGGGCTGAGAAGGAGAATTATTAAGCTTGTATAGCTACAAGTGACTTTAAGCAAGTCTCAAACCAACTCATTCTACAGATAAGTGATACTGATCCTGTTCATTCCATCCTCATTTTCCTCCCAACTATGTCTCTTTCCCCTTTCCTGCCGGAACTTTACCCCTAATTTTCTCATCTTTCCTTGTCATCATCACATTTATCCCCTTTCCCCTTGTTTTACACCCTTCCTTCCTTTCTCTGCATCTATTCTTTTCTTCTCTCATACCAACAACTTTCTCCCTCTCCCTGTGCCAACAACAGAAATTAGATGGATTTAAAACTGCAGGTGGAAAGGTTCCCTTTATGGGGGAGGGGGAGAATCACAGCTCACTCTTCAACCCAAAAGAAAAAAAAATGAGATTAATGTGGAACCAAAAGAAGTTGAGGCTCCCAGCTATAACTATTTACATCTCAAAGAATAGACCCTACAAAAGTTGTATATGTTAAAGAAGAAAGGGGAGGGGAGGTGCTGGAGTGGTGGCTCAGTGTGGTAGAGCTCTTCACTGGCATGTGTGCGTACTCAAGTATGATCCCCAGCACCATATACACAATGGAGTGTCAGAGAAACAAAAACTATATGAAAGAAATAAATAAAACTGATTCTCTCTTAAAAGAGCCTTTTCACCAAGATGGTGCCCAAGGCTAAGAAGGAAGTTCCTGCCGCTCCCAAAGCCAAAGCAACAGCAAACGCTTTGAAGGCCAAGAAGGCAGTGTTGAAAGGCGTCCACACCCATAAAAAGAAGTTCATCCACACATCACCTACTTTTCACGGCCCAAGATATTGCGGCTCCAGAGGCAGCCCAAATATCCTCAAAAGAGCACCCCAGGAGAAACAAGCTTGACCACTATGCCGTCATCAAGTTCCCCCCACCACTGAGTCAGCCGTGAAGAAGACTGAAGACAACAACACACTTGTGTTTACTGTAGATGTCAAGGCCAACAATCACCAGATCAAACAAGCTGTAAAGCAGCTCTGTGACACTGATGTGGCCAGGGTTAACACTCTGATCCGCCTGATGGAGAGAAGAAGGCGTGCGTTCAACTGGCTCCCGATTACGATGCTTTGCATGTTGCCAACAAAAGTGGAATCATCTAAACAGACCAGCTAGTGCTAAAAACACATCTTTCTCCAACACACACACACACAAACAATCGAGGGGATAAAATGTGGGGCTTAAAGAGGAGGACTGAAATAAGTGCTATTTGAGAAAAATATATAAATTAAAATATTTTATAATATACATATTTATATAATGTAAAATATTTTGTATTATATTTATTTATATGCTATATAAATATTTTATATTATATAAAATATATAGTATAATTTATATACTATATAAAATATATAATATAAATCAATATGAAATTAGTAAAAAGAATTAAACTTCAGTCTAAGCTCCACACCAACAACTAACTGGCTGTAATTCACAAATCGTATCTTCATTCCAGCAGGGAACAAAATCAGAAACTCTTGAAAGAAAGAGGAATAAAGAATGGGGATCAGTGCAGACGAAACATGAAGTTTTGGAAAGTAAAAAGACAGTACTTATATGAGTGCTATGGTTTTAATGTCTCCACCAAAACTTAGTTGAAATTTAATCCTCATTGTGAGATATTAGGGGGCGGAAAATTAATCCTACTACAGCGTTTAGCAGTAGAACCTTTGGGAAGGAATTAAATGAGGCCATAAAGGTGCAGCTTTATAAGAGGACGAGGAAAGACTTGATCTAGTATATTCTATTTCACCATGTGATGCCTTGTCACAATGGATTCTGCAGAGTCCCCACCAACAAAGAGGACCCCACCAGAGACGGCCACCAGATCTTGAACTTCCTAGCCTTCAGAACTATAAGCTGAAACAACCTTGAGTCTTTATAAATTACTCAGACTACGGTATTTCATATAGCAAGAGAAAGCACTAAAGCAATAGGTAACTATATAGGTCAAAAATAATATGGAGCCTCAGGAATAGCTGGCCAAAAAGAAAAAGCATCGGGTGAATGGAGATCCCAGAACGCACCGGAGAAAACGCATGACTGAGCGGCTCCTTTTAAGTGGTGCACTGGCCACTTCCCAGTACCTCCGTCCTTGTCCCATGACTTCAAACCAACCAGGTTAGTTAGGGGAGAAAGGAGGAAAAAAGCTGTATCCTTAATAAGACAGTTATCCCTACACATTCTAAACAGTGAAGTTGCTTATTATTCCTTGAAATATCAGCGCTTCTAAAAACTGAAGTTTCCAAGATGAAAGGTAATAAAAAGCCCTTTTGGAAATCTGAGTCCTGGCTAATCAGTGTATGATTGTTTCTGAACATCATCATTTAAATCCCAGTCTATATCTCATCTATTCCTTAAAGGAGATGGCTGGCTCCATGTAGGAAAGAATAATAAAGAATATAACTTGAATTCTTCTAACACCAGATACTGTATGCAATGCAAACTAGGTTTAAAGACAATTCCCTTTGAATCTCTTCTTCACAAATGGATATGAAAAACATCATTCAAATCAATGAAACAAGCTGACTTCACATGCCTCAATCCAAATTTTAATTTGTTCCTCTCACCTCCAGTGTCTGGCACCCTCATTTGCATTTCATTTTTAAATCATCACAGGCTTGCTCTGGTATGACATGTCTTTTAAGAGCTGCCATTAAGCTTGAATTACATGTTTTACATATGAATCACATGGGAAGAACTGTGCATTTACTTAATGTTTATCTGTTTTCTGTAGTAAAGTAAAATCTTGGGAGATTTTTTCCCACTTAAAAAAAAATTTAGTGTTTTTCTCCCCCCCCATAAAACTACCAGTGTCAAAATGATGTTAGACCCTTGCTTGAAGTGGGGATGGGGGGAATGTTGGATCCAAAGGCAAAAGGTGGGGCATTTTACATAAACAAAATCTTATTCTATATAACATGAATAATAATAGTGGTAAAATGCAAAATTATTATGGATAAGAAAGTTTAATCAAATTAAACACTAACTTTTCTACATAATAAAATATATAAGCACAAAAAGGAGAAAAAACATTTGCCAAGAACATATGAGAAAGAGTATAAGGATAGCGAATGAAATTGTGTTCTTTCATTGTTAGAATTTCAAGGGTTTTCCCCCTAATAATTTAATAATTTTTAATACTCCATATGTAACCATACTTCCCTCAGTCTTGATTACATTTCTAATCAGGATGTCACAGTATACAACATGATTGTTGAGCTCTTGAATTATCAGTTTCTGTCTTGGACTTAAAGATGAGAGAATTGTTGACAATGCAATTTACCAAAATCCTCACCTGTCAATGGCTAGGATTACGGCTTGGAAATCACCCTGGTTAATAACCTTCACTATACCAGCTATTCAACATACACATTGATGGAAAATCATGTAAAAGAATCCAAGGTACATAGCATATATAATTACAGGATAACTATAATCTTAACTATATTCTCACTGATGAGGCAAAGATTTTCAAGATATTTCCCTAATACTATATAAAACATTGCTTTAGTCAGCTTTTTTGCTGCTGTGACTAAAAGACCTGACAAGAACAATTAGAGGAGGAAAAGTTTATTTTGGGGCTCACGGTTTCAAAGGTCTCAGTCGATAGATGGTCGGCTACATTCCTCAGGGCCTAGGTGAGGCATAAAGTCAATAGTAGAAGAGTATGGCAGAGAGAAGCAGCTCAGGGAATTGCACCAAGAAGCACAGAAAGAAAGACTCCACTCACCAGATATAAAACATATACCCCAAAGACACCCCAGGTACCCACCTCCTCCAACCACACACTTACCTGCCTTCCGTTACTACTCAGTTAATCCTTATCAGGGGATTAATTTGCTGATTGGGTAAAGATTCTCGTAACCCAATCACCTCTAAACCTTCCTGCATTGTCTCACACATGAACTTTCAGAGGGCATCTCCCATTCAGACCACAATAAACATGGACCACCTCTAGCTTTTTCTCATAAAGCTCAAGAATAGTACATGTTCAATTCTTATTAAGAGAGTTGATTACAACATGAGTATTAAAAAGGAGAGATATCCTAGATACAGCTGTGCTAACAAATATTACTTTCATCACTCTTAATATGTATGAGATCCTATTATTGCTCTCCTGGTTGAAATACTCTTCGTAGTTTTTATTTATAGAAAAACAAACCCACTAAAATAATTAAATGAGCAATTATTATAGTGATTAGAAGAACAGCAGTTTTACATTAACTTGTAATAAATTAATTTCATTTGGAGGAGGGCAATGCAGTGTAATAAAAATATTACTAAACTAGAAGTCAGATCACATCCTACCATTAATCACAATTATGACTTTTGGAGATGGTTCCTCTGCTCCAAAGACCTAAGTATTTACCTGATTAATATCAAAATATAAAGATGTTATCAAATCTACATTCACCTCGGTGCTTATTATTTTATAAGGTTAAATTATTTTCAGAGGTTGTTGAATAAAGGGCTACTAATTGATCGAAAACTTATATTTTACATCACAATAAAAAATTTAAAGTCAGGTTTTGGGAAATCTGGCTAAGAACAATGAAAGGGTGGTAGAGGTTTTTGAGCGTTGGTGAGTCTTCAAAATTATTCTGGTATATGTTTTTGGTGAGATGTGTTTAATTATAGACTTGAGAAAAATCTAAGCTCTCCATACACAATGTATATAATTAATGCTACAAAAAGAAAATGAAAACCAGGCATGGTGGTGCATGATTATAATCTCCAGCTACTTCAGAGGATGAAGCAGGAGGATCTTTAGACTAAGAGAACTATCACTACAGTACTTTGCACAATAGGGATGCTAAGAAAGGTTGATCTAGAAATGAATACAATGGAATATTATTCAGCAATAAAAAGAAATAAAATAATTGTTAGCTCTTTGTTACTATGATAAAATACCCAAGAAAAACAACTTAACAGAAGAAGGATTCATTTTGGTTCAGTTTCAGTCCATGGTCAGTTGGGTTCACTGCTTTGGTCCTGAGGTAAAGCAGAGCAACACAGTGGAAGAATGCAGAGTAGGAAAGCTGCTCACCTCATGGGAGCCCAAAAGCAGAGAGAGAAAGGAGGAGGAAGTGTCCAGGGACAAGTTATATCCCACCAGGGGATGTCCCTAGTGACTCACTTACTCCAACTAGGCTCCACCTTCTATGGATTCCACCGCCTCTCAATGGTTCCATCAATGAATTAATCCATTTTCTAAAAGCACCACCTCTGTACATTGCTGCATTGGGGACTAAGCCTTCAATATATGAACACATGAGAGACATTCCATGGCCACAACAGATACCTGCTACAACATGAATGGACCTTGAAAATATTATAAGTTAAAGAAACCAAACACAAAAACCACATATGGTATGATTCTCTATATATGAAATGTCTAGAACAGTAAGTACAAGGAGATGGGGCTGTAGGAGGGGAGAATGAAGAACAACTACAAATGGGTATGAATTTTTTGGTGGGGGAGTGTAAAGGGAAATGTTCTAGAATTAGAAGAGGTAATAGTTTTGCAACTTTTTCAATATAATGAAACCAATAAATTATACACATTTTATAAGGGAGAAGTACACAGTATCTAAATTATGTCAATTTTTAAAAATGAATGATTAAATGCACAATGCCATTTAAAGTTCAAAAAGATTGCCCACCTTCCAATATACAGCCTGATTTGACTTACCTCACCTTTGAGCATACTTTTAGCAGTCCCTCCCTACCCTCTGTTCAACTAATGACCCCAAAGAGTGAAAATTTAAATGTCTACTACAAAAAAAAATCACAAATCTTTTAGGAAAGCAATTAAAAATGATTTTAGATTATTCTATTGTGCCTATTTGTACCAAAAGAATCAAAAACTGAAAAACAATTATAGCGAAATATTCTAATTTTCTCTCTTCTCTTCCTTCCATCTTACTACTAACAGAATTAATTGTGATTTGTGGTCAACAGCAACTACTGTAATCATCAAGTTCAATTCAATAGACACTTAGCAATCATCAATGGTATGACAGGCACAATGCTATGCTGGGAAATAAGCACTATAACAAACAAGAAGACCTCTTAACAAACAAATCACACAGCCATTCCATATATCACTTTATTGAAATTTTAAATAATTAGTCTGGGGAATTCAGAGAGAAGTCACATGATAAATATTTGTCAAATGCTTATCCATTATCCATTATGTGGTTTATAACAAGAAAAAAGCATCAGCTTTGCAATCTTTTATCCAGTTTAAAAACTGGAATATGGGGCTGGAGCGGTGGCTCAGCGGTTTCGGCGCTTGCCTGGCAAGCACGAGGACCTGGGTTCAAACCCCAGCACCACGTACACAACTGAGTGTTGGAGCAACTAAGGCCATGTGAAAAACTAAATAAAGTTGTTTCTCCCTTTCTCTGTCTCTCTCACTGTCCCTCTCTCTTTAAGAAATAAAAAATAAAAATAAAAAAAAATAAAAAAATAAAAACTGGAATATTTTGTTTTCCTACTACTAAGTTTCATAGATATGAACTTGAATTCTAGAGCTTCATTTTCTAAATCGTGTGCTTTGGTAAAATTAGTTAACCATGATGAACCTTATTTCTCACGCTTTTATAAAAAGAAAATAAAACTACTTGCCTGACATGGTGCTTTGAAGAATAAATGAAATACCAACAGAATGCCTAGCAAGCCTTCAGTAAATGGAGACTACTCTTAAGATTATGATTGTGTTCAGGGAAGAAAAAAGACAGGGGAGAGGGTGGGTTAAAATGAATGAGGTTTTTCAATTGGAGGTTCAATATCAGAAAGATGAAGCTGAATGTTGAAGAATGAATAGTTTGTAGGCACCTAAAAGTGCAGACAGAAGGAAACTCCAGGTCAAGGATGATAATACACAAAGGCACTGAGGACTAGAAGTGGAGAAAGTGAAGAGAGTTTAATTGGTGTTTATTTAATTAGAGGGACGATTATATTGGATATGCATGAAAAAACCACAAGTTTTGAAGCTGATAGTTCTTTTCTTCCTGAAATCTAAAACATTGAAACAAGAGTCTCTTATTTCCATAGAGCATTTGGATTTTTTAGCATATACAATACCATTTTCTTTGTTTCTAGTTAACTGCTACTAAGTTATGAAGCACAAGTGTTTGAAATTTTTAGTCTGAATGGAATTAATTTATTTTTGAGATGAGGTCCTGCAATGTTGCCCAGGCTGGTCTTGAACTCATGGGTTCAACTGATCCTGCTTGCCCTCAGTCTCCCAAGTAGCTCAGTGTACCACCACACCTGGATGAATGGGATTTTTAAAAAGTAAACTTAAAATTCAATTTATATTATATTGAAAATATAATTTTAAAAATTTTATTGAAATATATTTTATTGAATAAAATATATTTTATTTATTGAATAGAATACATATATTTTATTTATTGAATAAAATAAATGTTTTTTATTGAAATATATCAAAAACATAATGTTCTATAAAATATGTATGAAATTATCCCCTCTTGAAGTGTTAAATAGAAAAGACATAAAAATACATAAATGTAATGTATAATAGACTCAGCGCCACATTAATGTATCTTTTAACAACAAAACTTCTTATGCCTTCCCAACTTTTAGAACAAGTTAATTCACCACTGACAAATTCACTGAATTATATAACCACTACCCAAATCAAGATATAAAACATTTCCATTATCCGAGAAAAGTTCCCTCCTGTCATTTGTAGTTGAACTCTCCTGGCAGGCAGTGATCTATTCTCTATAACTATAATTATGCCTTTTCTAAAATGTCACTTTAAGTGACAGTATGTTGCTTTTTGAATTTGACTTCTTTTACTTCATGAAAAGGAGTTGAACTTCATCTTCTCTGTTATGTATCAGAATTTCACTCCTTTTAATGGCTAGGTAGTATTCCACTCCATCTATGTATCCCAGGTTGTTTGTTTACCTGTCAAAGGACATTTTGGCTGATTCCAGCTTGAGAAGTTATGACTGAAACTGCTAAAAAATATTTTAGTACAGGTTTTATGTAAACATAAAGTTTCATTTCTTTTGAGTAAATACTGAGGAAACAGACTGCTGGGTTATATAACAAATATGTGTAATTTTATAAGAAACTGCCAAACTGTTTTCCAAGGTGACTGTCCCATTTTGTGTTCCCACCATCAACATATCTGAATTAGAGTTGCTCTACATTCTTGACTATGACATGTATATGTAATTTTTCTTTGCATCTGGCTCGGAGTTCTCTGAAATTCTTGGATCTATGGTTTATCTTTATTATTTCTATAAAATTACTGAGTCATCTCCTCAAGCACTTCTATTTCATTTGCTTTCTCACCTTACTGGGATTCCAGTTACATGTATGTTAGCATGTCTGCTGTTGCCCCACAGCTCTTGAATGCTCAGAGTTTTGGTTTCTTTCTTTTCTTGTTCTCTCATTCTTGACTAGTTTCAAGTTTACTGATTCTGTGGCTATGTTGAATCTACTGGTAAGACCACAGATGTCATTCTTTATGACTACACCCTGCCCCAAGATGTCCACTTGACCCTTTCTTTTCATTTCCATCTCTCTGTTCAAATTTTCATCTGTCATACATATTTTGTCAACTGCTTGTACCAGGGCCTTTGACACCGTTTTAAATTTACTGTCTGACACTTTCAATATCTGAGTTATCTCTGATTCTTGTTCTATTGATTACTGTGTCTTTCAAGAGTGAGATTGTGCTGGGCACAGTGGCACAAGCCTATAGTCCCATCTACTATGAAGCTGAGACAGGAAAATTGCCAGGAGTTCAGGGCTAGCCTGGGTAACAGAGTAAAATCCCATCTTTTAAAAAGGCTGTGGATGCAGCTCATTGATAGAGCACTTGCCCAGCATGTGCAAGGAACTAATCCCCAACACTGTGAAAAAAGGGGGAAAAACATGTTTTTTCTTGCTTTCTAATAATTTTTATTATCACTGTGTGCAAAATAATAGAGACTGAGATAAATAATATTTATGCCTACTTCTACAGGTAGGCCATTAGCGGGGAGGGTGAAGTCATGAATTAAACTGGCTTTGAGTTTTGCTGTTGCTGCATTTCAAACTCCTCTAGCCTTACTTTGTTTTTAGGGTGGGCCCTGGGATGTCATAGAGTTTTCCTCAATGCTTATTCTCCACTGCCAGCTTTTCGTTTTCACCGTGTAACTACATGCAGCAGAGCAGGAGTTCTGAGAGTCTATTGCTGCCCATTACCCAGTTGTCATAGTGAGAATGGGGTGACCCCTGTTATCCTAGTCCAGTATAAGTCCCAGGCAGATTTAGTAGACCCGGGTCTCATGGTGGGGTTTTGTCAGTGATCCTACTTCTCTTACAAGTGGCAACCAAATTCCACCTCTACCCTTTGCAAGTTTTGTGTAGGAATTTCCTACCTATCCCCCAACAACAGAAAACTTTCTTTTTTTTCTGATACTAAGGATTGTACCCAAGAGTGCTTTACTAATGAGCCACATCCCCAACCCTTTTCGTGTTTTATTTTGAAATATGGTCTTGCCATGTTGCTGAGGGTCTCAAGTTGCTGAGGCTGGCCTCGAACTTGAGATCCTCCTGCTTCAGCCTCCCTAGTTGCTGGAATTACAGGTATACAACACCACGCCAGGCAGCAATGGGAAACTTCTAATGTTATTTACATAACATTGTGGGCCCATGACTATCTCCTTTCTCTTTCCCAGGAGTAGTTTTTTCTTTACCATTCCCCTAGTGATGAATTTTCACCTACACCCTGACTGTATCAGATATGCTGCCCTTTGTTAGGTGGGTTAAGGCTTTTTTTCTTACAGGCAATGGGTCAAAACAAGGCATCCTCTTTCTGACAGGGACAGCCACTCCCCTTTTCTAGTGTTCCAGTGAAGATGACTACTCTCCTGCCCTCCCCTAATCTTTCTCCATCTCTGTGGTGATGGAGCCATGAATTCCCTTGTACCTGTAAATTCCAATGGGTCTGCCTACATATTTGACCTTTAGCAATCCACTAGAGAAGTTTAGCAAAATGATTTTTGTCTACTTGACTGGTGTCCAACCTTTCTTCCTGTGACTGCACTCTGGCACAGGTGAGACAGTATTTGTTTCCCTTCATTTTCTGAAGAAGTCTGCCTTTCTTTGGACTTTAGACTGCTTAGTTTTACATCATAAGCATCATAAAACCTCTGAGGAGTTTAAGAAATAATATGACTTTGTAGTTTACCTAATATTTTATTATAATTAAAGTAACAATGATACTCTTTTCCATTTTCCTCATCCGAGGCAGAAACAATGATACTCTTTTCCATTTTCCTCATCCGAGGCAGAAACAAAGTTCCCAAATTTAGTAACCTTTCAGAGTGAATTTCTCTTTAGCTAATCAATAACAGCACAGGTTTATGGAAGATACATTGAGACAATGCTTGTCACACATGGATATAGATTTTTTTGGGGGGGGCAGAATTATTAGTAGGTGCCCCATCCACTTTCTCTCAGATTTTTCTTTTCTTTTTACTTATTTTATTTCTTTTGCAGTTCTGGGACTAGAACTTTGGCCTATGCTTGTTAAACAAGTATGCTATTGAGCCAAATACCATGCTCCCCAACTCCACATTTTTTGAAATCACTATCATACCTTAATAATACAAAATAGCAAACTTAAAAACATTTAGCAATAGTTTCAAAATTACTAAGATTACAATTCTGATAGCTACTATAATTTAGCTATATTTAAAATACAAAGGCAAAATATCTACCACCTTATTGAAGAGCAAAAATGATTTGACTTGTACACATGGTCAGAAATAGCTTCTACACAGAAATAAGTTTTGAAATTCCTAATTCTCATATGTTTAAAGCTATAATCACAGTGTGTCAGGTAGGAGGGGATAAGGTTGCTAGGCATTACACTCAGATAATGCTAAAAAGAAATATTTGTGATCCTTTATTTCCCACAAAAAGGACATTGACAGAATGTAAACTGATATTGATGAATTACTGCAATTATTTGTTACTTTTTGCATTGACAGATATTTTCTAAGCCACATAGATAATCTACAAATAAGAAGACTGAAAAATGCTATGTTATGACTTTGACAATCCAATCCATCCCAGCATTTAACTATAAAACATATAACCTAATTTTCCTCCATTACAGTATATTGTTTGACTTTTTAATTATTATGATAGTTTTAAAATTTTAAGAAAAAAATCTAATACTTGTCAAAAGTGAACTATTTTAAGCTGGGTACCATGGTGTGCCTGCAATCCCAGCTACATAAGAGGCTGAAGCAGGAAAATCACAAATTTGATGTTTGCCTGGGCAATTTAACAAAATTTTAAAAAGGCTGGGGTGTAGCTTAGTAGTAGCAAACAAACAAACAAAGTGACCTATTTTACCAAATCAGCTTATAGAACTTAGTTGTTCTTGGGTTCATCACAAAGAAACTGATTTCAAAGTAGTTTTTCATCTGGACTGTAGAAAGTTAACTTGCACAGTAAAAGGTGAAATAACAGAAATAAAAATCACTTTTTCAGAAGTTGCTTTCACTACAAAATTGTTAGACACATTCATCAGAACATTGAATCAGACAAGTGGTATCATGTGGTCCCAATGAATTCAATACCAAATGAAAGGGCCTTAATCTTACACTCCAAAGATATCATCTGTAAGAACAATCAATTCAATTTATCTTTTTATATTAAAATCTGAAAGTAATAAGCAAGAAAGGGAAAACTTAAAAAACAAGGATTTTTGCAGATTTCTCAGTAGCACAGTTCTGGAATTTGTCTTACCGCAGCTTCAATTTTTAATGGATGATCTCTGAAAAAGGTGCTATTGCTAGTAAACTGCTTGATTTCTTTATATGTGCCTATTAAGCTATTATACATTTCAAAGTGAAGTACGTGATACTTTCCCCCAAATAGCCATAATTTGGGGTTCAAGTATTCTTAGAAGCATTTATCTGCCAGAAGAGATGTGGTTTTGATTCCCTGGTGATAGAATGAATTTCCTTATCTTCAATGCTTTTGAATGTAAGAGATATAGGATTGAATTCCTTCAAGGTCACCCCAAGTCCTGAGATCCATAGAGGATTATTTTGGCACTCTAGCTCTCCAACTCTGAAATATTTGGCAAAGCCTCAGAATTTCATCAGAGAAAAAAAATAAAACCCACAAAATTTATAGGAAAAAAGTCATAACTGACTGCATTTGCCAAGGCACTCATATTCATTCAAGAAATATTCAGTCTGGAGATAAGTAACAACTGCAGAGTGAAGACCTGGCTTCTATTTAAAATGCTCCCTTCATAACCCACTGGGTTTTTTATGGGTCTTAAGGCTGAAATATGTCTACTCTCCTAACTTTTGTTTTAGATGTAAAATTAATCTGTAAAATTATGTAATTTCTGTAATATCTGCAAAAAAATGTAAACATATTAAGTCTAACTGTTGTAAACCCTTCTAAATAAAACTTCCTCCTACTAGCTAAATCTTGATTTATTTTCTTATGATTTTTATTGACTTATTGAATGTCAAAACTGGACATTATTTAATGGCACGGCTATAAGTCAACAAAAATGTAACTATTGCCATCCCTATTGTAAACATTCATGTAAGTATTGAAAACAATATCACTTTCCTAAACAGAGTTAAATCTTACCAAAGTTATCTTCCTGCAAGCTGAAATGGCTGTTTTATTAGGTACAACATCCCCCAAGAAAACACAATTCATTTATAATTTTAAAAAATGTCTCTTTAGCATGGGAGATGTTGCTTACTAGCTAGAAATCTTGGGACAGTTATTTGATGTTTCTAAAACCCCAGTTTCTTCATAATAATAAATTTGCTCATCATAATTTGATCTTATTAAAAAAAAGTCTCCTCCCACCCCCAACAGTGGGAATTGAACCCAGAGCCTTGCACATGCTAGGCAAGAACTCTATGTTTCACCCAGGCTGGTCCGAACTTGCAATCCTCCTGTCTCAGACTCTTGAGTAGATGGGATTATATTGAGTCCAGCTGAAATTATTAGTTTTTTAAAAAGGAACTATATTGACCTTAAAGGTAATAGTACTCAATAGACGGATATTGGATCTGTCCTGATATTACCTTAGGAATCTATAGTTATATCTATATAACTACCATGATTAATTTAAAATTACCATAATAAATGTCTTGTAGGTAACTTTTCATACAATTCTAAAATATAATTTAATAGTAATGAAGTATGGTTAGGTAAAAAGTGTTCAAGAAATCAATGTAATAGACAAAGGGGAAGGAAACCAATGAAGGAGGAATGAGACAGGGAAAGTTCATGGAATGAATCAGATTTAACTTTCCTATGTTCAAATATGAAAATATAGTAGTGTATCTCGCCAACAAGTCGCTAAATTAAACAAAAACTATTAGTAGATAACAGATCAGTAGCATAGAGGGAAGAGAACAGGGGTAGTAAGAGGGGAAATACTGGGAACTGAGTTAAAACAAGGCATACTGCAAGCTTTTATTTCAATCTATATTCTAGTCATGTATATTAAAAAAAACACAGGGGTGGGAGGAAAGGAGGGAAGGAGAAAAACTGAAGACTGAATTAGAACAAATTAAACTCCATGCTTTTATATTTATGTCATTATATAATCTTATATCATGTATACCTAAAAAAGAACCAGTTTTTTAAAAAAAAGTGTTCAAGAGGGCAAAGTTCTGGAGTATGAGAGGACCAAAAAAAGAAAGAAAGGAAAAAGAAAAGAAAGGAAAGAAAAAGAGTTAAAGCCCAAACCCCATATGGCATAATTTTGTTTTGTTTTTTGTGGTGCCAGGGATTGAACCAGGGCCTCTGAAATGCTAGGCAAATGCTCGACCTCTGAGCTACTCCCTCAGCCCCAGGATAATCCTAATATCTACCTTGAGCATGTCCCTCATTTAGATCCACAGCTATATTTGCAATTATACCGGCACTGAATAAAATGCATTCACTCAGACATTATTAGAATATTAACTATAAAAGCAAGAAAAATATCACTCCACTACTCTAAATATTACTAATGTTTCTTCTGGGATTGTAGACAGAAAGTTTTTAAACAAAAATGATCTCAATTTCTATAGCCAAATTTCAATTTAGGTTATATAGAATGTAAAAGACCAAAAAACTACAAGGTCAAAACATAAAGATTTTGATACAACAATAGTACAGAATACTTCATTCACACAATAGCATGTAACATGAGAACAGTTTTTTTGTTGTTTGTTGTTGTTATACTTCTTGGTTGACATCACCACACAACACTAAATGTACTTTAATTATAACTTACGACAGATAACTATGATTCAGATATAGATCTACGTACAGTTAAAAAGACCTTAACATTCAATTGTATAAAAACAAAGATAACATTCAAAGAAAGCATTAGCTAAGAGTTTTAAAATTCAAATTAAAATAGTGTTGATTTGCAAAAAGAGCTAACAAATTTATAGTGAAATGTAAGATTCTTCATCCCAATGAACTCCCCTAGAGACAAGAGTAAGACACATGTAAAAGTAAAGAATTCTCATTATATTCTTGTTCATTATCAGGACAAGTACCAAATTGATATTACTCTGAAAATAAGTCTTACCTTTTTGTGAAAGTAAAATATCAGATTTACTTCTTACATGTATTAAACGACTTTGTACTGGCTTGTGTTCAACTTCTTTAACATCCTCATCTTGCTTTTGTTGGTACTAAAGAATTTAAGACATAAATTCATAATATTATTTTTAAGTTAAAATCTGAGCAGTTATTCAAGTGTTTATTATATAAACAATATGCTTGCTTTCATATTCCCTTTTCGTCATTTAGTTATTTGTTAGCACTTCTAATAAATAAGTGATGGTGTACATCCCCCTCCCTACTTTTTTCTTCATTTTTCCACCCTCAATTTTTTTGTAGTGCTGGGAATTGAACCTAAGGTCTCACACATGCTAGGCAAATGCACTATCACTGAGCTTCATCCCCAACCAGAAGCACATTTTTAAAAATGTTTTTATTAGTGTATTATATATAACAGCAGGGTTCATTTTTACATAATCACACATGCATGGAATATAATTTGCTCCATTCAGTCCCCAATGCTTAAAAATAAAATAGAAATATTATTTTAAAATCCTTTAAAAGATTTCAATTATATATATATATATACACACATATATATATATATATATGGATTTCAATTACTTTAAGTCATTTCTTTTCAATTTGTATAGAGAATTCTGAGCTACTTATAAATCAAACTATTCTAGATTTATACACCCGATGGAGTTAGACAGAATAAGAACTTAATTTGGCTGTAAGCTCTTCCACATAACCATTTTTGCATAAAATGAAAATTTACATAATGCACTGCAATTTTCAAAGAGCTTTTATATATAGTAACATAATTTAATTCTCACAAGTGTGAGGAGGTATTGTTATCATCCATTTGCCATTCAGGAAATGCCTGCTGTACCATAAGCCCCATCATCTTTCTTCCTGGCCTATACCTAACCAAATTTGAATTTATGAGTTACAAATTTCTTCACAACCACACATCACAAACTGGGATCACTTTAGTCATTTTCTTTTTTTCCTTTCCTATTTTATAGCTTAAATACGAATTAGTCCTAAAAAAAAAAAAACCTAACATATACTTCAACAGAATTTTAAAAAGATATTTCTGGACCCTTATCAATAAATACAACCAGAGAATATGAAACACCTATCTACATATATACAAATGTATGTATATATACTCAAAAGCATCACAGCTCTGAGGCCACATCTTCATCTAGAAGTAAAAATGAGCAGCTTTATTTAGACTATAGTAATAACAACCAGCCGTAAGTCTGGTCTTTAAGTTTAAAGTCATTTGTCACATAGGTTTCTGCCTTGAATGAAATACTATTTGGGTGTGTATTTCCTTTTCTTTTCTTTTCTAAGAGAGAAAAAAATTAAGAGAGTGAGAGAGAGAAAGAGAGAATCAATTTTATTTTTTCATCTGGCCTTTGTTCCTCCAATGCTTAGTCGTGTATGTGGTGCTGGTGTTCGAACCCAGGTCCATGCACATGCCAGGCAAGCACTCCAACCACTGAGCCTTCACTTCAGCCCCTTGGTGTGTAAGACAGGTACTACGGGGGTTGAGCATTCCTAAACGAAAAATTTAAAATATGAAATGCTCCAAAACCCCAAACCCTTTGAGCACCAACATGGATGCCTCAAGTGGAAAATTCTACTCCTGAGTTCATGTGGCAGGTCACAGTCAAAATGAAGGTACACTAAAAATATTACATCAAGTCACCTTCAAGTTACATATATAAAATGTATATGAAACAAATTATTTTTGTGTTTAGACTTGGGTCCCTTCCCCAAGATATCTCATCATCATGTTATATACAAACATTGCAAAATCAAAAAACATGAAAACTGAAATACTTGTTGTTCCAAGCATTTTGGATTCGGGATTCTCAACTATTTTTGACTCTGATTTAGAACATTCTTATTAATTCCTTTCCTTTAGGCACAGCAAATAAGAGCTATGATCTTATTTGTACTGTGATCAAATCTGGCCCAGTCATTATCTAGCTTTGGTGTTGACTCTTTAATATTTCAATTTCCTCATTCATAACAAGGATAATAACAAATACCTCATTACACTGTTATAAGGATTGAATGAGTTAAACCATGTAAAGAATTTAGAAGTATCTGGCTAAGTAAGTACTATGAATAAGTGTGCTGTTATTACTAACTCAACTAAAGACATCTTAGCTAAAGAAATTTAACAAAATAATTTTTTGATGCCTACTCTTTTGGTAACACTTCATGGTCTTACTGTAAAACAGATGAATAGAAGCAAACAATTTTTCTTTTTAAACAGCTTTATTGAGGTATAAGTAATAGACAATAAGCTGCATATATTTAAAATGAACATAAATTCTGGCATATATTATGTGTACACATTCATTCCCTGAAACCAACACTACAATCAAGATAATATAATGAACACATTCGTCAATCTCCAGTTTTATCATACCCCTTTGTAGTTTCTCTCTCATGCCCTCTCCACTTCCCACCATCCCTAGCCAATAAAACTGAAATGCCTTATGTTACTACAGATTAGCTTGCATTTTCTAGAATTTTATATAAATGGAATTGTAGAGTACATATTATTGGGGGAGGGATTGACTTCTTTTATTCAACATAATTTTTGCACAAAAAACCCACTGAGGTAGGCAAGGTGGCACATACCTGTGACCCTACAGTCTGAGGAGACAGAGGCAGGAGGATCCCAAGTTCATAGCCAGCCTTTGCAACTTAGGCCCCCTAAGCAACTTAGCAAGGGTCTGAGTTTATTTTGGTCTCAAAATAAAAAAGGGGCTGAGATGCTCTAGAAAGCAGTGTGGAGACTCCTCAAAAAATTAGGGTTGGATCCACCATACGATCCAGCTATCCCTCTTCTGGTTACTTTGCCAGAGGAGTTAGAATCAGCACATTACAGCGACACAGCAAAATCCATGTTCATAGCAGCTCAATTTACAATAGCTAAATTATGGAACCAACCCAGATGCCCCTCACTCAATGAATGGATTCAAAAGCTCTGGTATACATATACAACGGAGTTCTACTCAGCTATTAGAAATAATGATATTGCATCTACTGAAGGTAAATGGATGGTATTGGAAGAAATCATGCTGAGCAAAGTTAGTCAAACACAGAGAGTCAAGAGCCGAATAGTATCCCTCATTTGTGGAGGCTGGACCTAAACCCAGGCTTGGGAGTAAAATAGATAAACTATGTATTAGATCCATAGAACAAAAATGCAAAATGTTAATATTTGAGATACAGTTGCAAGATACTTTATAAGATATTTGAACAAGCTATGCTGCATACCTGTACAAAAACGTAAACGTTTAATCCCATTATCAAATATTTTGAAGAATAATACAGGATGATAGGAAGGGAGGAGAAGGGGAAATGCTGGAACTGAGATAAAGCAAGGTACATTCCAAGCAGTTATAAATGTCATTGTATATACTATAGCCATATATATAAAAAATGTTCTTCATAGGTATAAGAATTATGTCACCATTTGTGTTTTTTAGGAACAATATAGGACCCTTAGAAGAAAGGCAAGGGATCAGAGGACAGGAGGAGAGAGGTAGAGGGATTGGGGGCGGGTATTGAACAAATTGTACTGCTGAATTGTGTGCATTTTAGGAATATGTGACAACTAATCCCAACATTACGTAAAACTATAATGCACTAATAAAAATAAATTTAAAAAAAGGGGCTGAAAATTTGGTTCAGTGATTAAGTGCCCTTGGGTCTAATTCCAACACCAATGAATATCAAACGGTGAATGGATAAACTATGTGATTCTGTACAATGTAACACTCAACAATAAAAATACATGAATGATTAATATGTAAAACAATGTGCTTGATTCCTTTTTTTTTTTGGTATTAGGGATTGAATTCAGTGGTGTTTTTACCACTGAGCTACATCCCTAGTCCTTTATATTTTTATTTAGAGAGGGTCTTGTTAAATTGCTAAGGGTCTCCTTAATTTGCAGAAGCTGGCCTTGAACATTCTATCCCTCCTGCCGTAGCATCCTGAATGGCTAGACTTACAGGTGTGAGTAACCATGCCTGGTTTACACCATTTTTTTGAAAGAGAGGGGGACAGTGAGAGTGAGAGAGAGAGAGAGAATAATTTTATTTAATTTTTCATGTGGCTCTCGTTGCTCAGACACTTCAATGTGTACATGGTGCTGGGGTTTGAACTCGCATACTTGCACATGCGCGCATGCCAGGCAAGCAGGCTAGCAAGCAAGCAAGCAAGCGCGCGCACACACACATGCACACACCCCTTAATTGCTGAGTCATTGCTCCAGCCCCCACACCATACTTTTAAGTGTTAGATTTCTAATGAGTATGTATAGTGGCATCTCACTGAGCATTTTCTCAATGACTAGAGAAATTCTGAATTTTTTATGTGCTTATTTGCCATTCATATATATTCTTTAGAGAAGTATCTGTACAAATCTTTTGTCTATTTTTATTTAAATTGTTTGTTTTCTTAATATTCATTTATCTGAGATTCTTATATACTCTTCTACAAATCTTTTAGCAGATAAATGATTTGCAAATATTTTCTCGTCTTCTGTGGTTTGCCTGTTCATTCTTCTAATACAGTGTCTGAGGAACAAAAGTTGTTAATTTTGATAAGAACAATTTTTTAATTCACTTTCATGGATAGTGCTTTTGGTACTATATCCGAAACATTTTTGCTTAACTCATGGTCACAAAACATTCTCTTTTTCTTTTTTTACTTTTCTTTTTTTTTTTTTTTTTTTTAAGAGAGAGGGACAGTGAGAGAGAGTAAGAGAGAAACAACTTCATTTAGTTTTTCACATGGCCTTCATTGCTCCAACACTTAGTTGTGTATGCGTTGCTGGGGTTTGAACCTGGGTCCTCTTGCTTGCCAGGCAAGTGCCGAAACCGCCGAGCCACCACTCCAGCCCAAACCATTTTCTTTTATATATAAGTTTTTAACAGATATTTATTCATTATTAACTAGTTTTTACTGATCCTTGCTTGGTCACATGTGATATATATATATATATATATATCAAAAAATATATATATCAAAAAATATATATATATCAAAAAATATATATATATCAAAAAAAATGGAGATATGTATATATATATATATACATTTTTTTTTTTTAAAGAAAGGGGACAGTGAGAAAAAGAGAGAGACAGAATCAATTTTATTTAGTTTCTCATGTGGCTTTTGTTGCTCTGAGACTTTGTTGTGTACGTGGTGCTGGGGCTTGAACTTGCGTACTTGCGCAAGCCAGGCAAGTGCTGTAACCACTGAGCCACCACTCCAGCCCCCAAAATGGTATGTTCTATAAATAATCTTTAAATTTTTTATTTTCTTCCTCAACACAATGGAATATTGCACAAATAACATGCAATGAATACTTATTAATAAATTAAATTACAATGAGAAATGAACTCCTAATACATAAATCCAAAACTGTATTTAATAACATGAGCATTTTTAGATTAATGTCTTATAGAACAGGTAGCCTGTTTTTTCAGTACACAAGTTTCAAGGGACACTGACTTTGATCATTATGAAATTTTGTATGTTTCCATGAAATGCATTTTACAAATTCTCATGCAATGAACATTTACTGAGTTCCTGCTATATGCAAATTACTGAGCTAAAGGTTGCATAGAGATAGAGATGTAAATGATAATAGCTAACCAACTAGATGTCAGATATCTATATCTGTTATTTTTAATTTTTAACTTAAAGAAATTTAGGCTTACTGTAGGCTAAGTAATGTTTTCAAGGATACAGCTAGATTCTGGCTGAGCTAAAATTTATATCCAGGCTTGCCTTAGTAAATAAAAGAGGCATGATTTGAGCCTGATTGACTCCAAGACTATGTTTCTGACAGTGTACCATGCAAAGGTAATATTGTCAAAATTCTCATTTTAAATAAAATATAAATATTCTTAATTTGGTACCTGAGAAGAGTCTTCAACCTCTTCCTGTAAATTAACATCACTTTTTTGTGTTGTCAAAAGTGCTGTAGGAAGAGTGAGGTTAGAATCTGGCTGCAACTCCAATTCTCCCAAACTCATTGGCCCATGACTAGCAGCACATGAATCTTCACAGATAACACCTATTACCAAACATGTAAACAAAAAATTAAAATAGTCAAATTATCTTAGAAAAAGAACAAGTGACTGGCTAAAAGTACCAATATTTCTCACCTACTGAGAAATACTGCAGTGTACTTCAACCAAAATCACCTGGTACCAAACCACTGAAATCAAACTTCACAGACAATGCAAAAATACCTACGTTCAAACAAATCCATGGAATATTCTAAGTAAGGTTCCAATCAACAAGTCACCCATGCAGTTCCTCGCCATCCCTCTTCTCACACACAAACTCCTAATACTCCTGCTTACCCTTCTACCACTTAGTTAATGTAGTATTTTCTATCTAAAATGTAATCTTAACATACAAAATGACATAAAAGTAATAGTTTTTCTATCTGCCTACAGCTTGATAGATTTCCTTTTCCTCCATTCTGATAAATTTTATAGAAATTCTGTTTTCAAATTCTAAAAATGATTTTTTCCCATATCCTAGAAAGATAATTGGGAATTTCTTGTCTAGAAAATGCTGAGATATTTTTCTACAAATGATCATGCACCTTTTTCCTCATCTAAATGGCATCTCAATCAAATCAATAAAAATACAATAAAAGCAGAGATACCTATGTATCTGATACTAATATCACTGTACTTGTATTGTACTATTTATACCCTAAGTATTTTCATCTATATTATCTCATTTAATTTGAACATCACAATTATTCCGTAAGGTAGGCAGGCTAGATAATATTGTAACTCTTTAACTGATAGCTCAGTGAAGTGACTGACTAAAAATCAGAAAGTTAGTAAGAGGCATGGGGGAATTAAAATATAGAAAATAATCATACTCTGGTCTTTTATGTTAATTGACATTTTAAAGGGGGGTTTCAATAAAGCAAAAAATACGTCCATCGTGTTTTATTTTTTACCTCCATAGTATCAATCTATACAAACAATTCATGAAAAAAATACTATCTTATTTAGTTACCAAGAATAAGATTGATTCAAATAATGATAATAACACCTATAACTTACAAAAACTAAAGTTCCTGGCCTTATATTTATTTCTTTACATTCTGATACACCTTTTTCTATTCCTGTGTCACTTTTCCAACATTTTCCTATGACTGTTTGGCAAAAAAATTAAGAATTAGTACATGTGTTGAAAGAGAAGATATTAAAAACTTCACTGACATTTTGAAGAATAATAAGGGATGATAGGAAAGGAGGAGAAGGGGAAATGTTGGAACTGAGATAAAGCAAGGTACATTCCTCCAAGCAGTTACAAATGTCACTGTATATACTATAGCCACATATATATATACAAAATGTTCTTCGTAGGTATAAGAATTATGTCACTGTATTTGGGTTTTTTAGGAGCAATGTAGGACTCATAAGAAAGGCAAGGGATCAGGGGATGGGAAGAGGGAAATAGAGGGGTGGGGAGGATACTGAACAAATTTGTATTGATTTGTGGGCATCTAGGAATATGTGACAACTAATCCCATCATTATGTAAAATTATAATGCACTAATAAAAACATAAATTGAAAAAAAAACTGTGCTGACAATATGGCATATACCTAGAAACTCCCAGAAGGCTAGTGAGGAAAAAGAATCATGTTAGAACTAATAAGAGAACTTGGTAATGTAACTGGCACTAGGCAAATAGTTTTTCTTTTTATTATTGCAATAAGTATTTAGAAATTGAAAAAAATCATTGACTATAATGACCAAAACTATAAAATAATTGAGAATAAAATTATGAAGAAAGGTACAGAGGGGCTGGAGTAGTTCTCTCTGTCTCTCACTGTCCCTCTCTCTCTTTAAAAAAAACTAAGAAAGGTACAGAAACCATATGAAGAAACTTTATGAAATTGTATTAAAGGGCAAAATTTATTATTGAAAATTTTAAAGCAAATCTCAGGGGGCTAGAGCAGTGGCTCACTGGTTTCAGCGCTCGCCTCCTAGGCACAGGGACACAGGTTCGAACCCCAGCATCACATACACAATGCAGTGTCAGAGCAATGAAAGCCAAATGAAAAACTAAATAAAACTGATTCACTCTTTTATTGTCCCTCTCAAAAAAAAAAAAAACAACTCAGAAAATCAGAATAAGATCTGAGCAAATAGTAAAATATACTACAATAATATCAGTCCTTCTAATATATAAATTAGCTCAATTCCAATTTGAGTGATTTTTGGTTGGATAAAATCCTTTTCAGTTTATGTGGAAAAATAAGTGTATGAAAATTGCCAAGAAAAATATGTAAAATGAAAACATATGGGAGACTTGCCCTATCAGATAACAAAATGTATCACAAAGTCAAAAGAGTCTTATAAATGGATTAGGTGATAAATAATCCTGAATATTTATAACTAACCCAAAAAGATATCCCAACATCTATGAGGATTTAATATACAACTGATATTTCAATTCAGTTTGAAAAAAGACAGCTCAGGGCTGGAGTGCTGGCTCAGCGGTTTCGGCGCTTGCCTGGCAAGCACGAGGACCCGGGTTCAAACCCCAGTACCACGTACACAACTGAGTGTTGGAGCAACTAAGGCCATGTGAAAAACTAAATAAAGTTGTTTCTCTCTTTCTCTGTCTCTCTCACTGTCCCTCTCTCTTTAAAAAAAAAAAAAAGACAGCTCATATAATAATTGATGCTGACACAAATGATTAATTACCTTGAAGAAAATCAAACTGGCTTTCTACTTTTACTAAACAAATCCCAGATAAACTTAAGCATAAGTATATACTAAATAATTAAATCTTCACACACAAAAAATCTAGAAAACTACAGGTATAAGCTTGTGTCAAAGGAAACCTAACTAAGCTATAAAAACATAGAAAGTATAGGCTGGTATCCCTAATACAAAAAAATCTGAAATCTAAAATACTCTAAAATCTGATACCTTTGTTGCTCTGAGACTTCACTGTGTATGTGGTGGATGCCTGGCAAGCACTGTAACCACTGAGCCACCACTCCAGCCCCCAAATGAGATACTTTTTAAGCATAGCATGACATCACAAATGGAATTTCCACACCTGACCTCATGTGATAGGCTTCAGTCAAAACAAATATGCAGTAAGGTTGGACAAGGCCCAGGAGAATTACAAGTTTAAGGCCAGCCTGGGCAACTTAGCAAAACCCTATCCCAAAATAAAATATAAAGGTCTACGGAGGTAGCTAGCATGCCTGAGGCTCTAGGTTCCACCCCCAGTATTGGGGTCAGGAGAAAAAAAAAAAAAAAAAGCACTAAAAATATTGTATAAAATTGTCTTTGGGCTATGTAGATGAGGTATGTATGAAGCATAAACAAATTCTATATTTAGACTGGGTCCCATCCTCAAGATCCCTCATTAGATATATGCAAGCTATCTAAAATTTGAAAAAAATCTGAAATCCAAAACACTTCTGATCTTAAGCATTTCACATAAGGGATAGTTGACCTGTAAAAAGATATATTGGTTGTATAAAAATTTTTATTACATGGTAAAAATAATCATAAACAACATCAATGAACAAAATATAAACCTGGAAAAAGGCATTTGCAGAAGAGATATTAGAAAACATCTAAGATATCAAAATAGCTTAAAAAGTTACAAGAAAAATTTAGAACCTAACAGATGGGAAAAGAACTTAAGAACAAATACAAATGTCTAACACAGGAGAAAAAATAGGATCAACACTCTACCATATAGGTGTAGGCTGACTCCCATAGCAAAAGAATTAAAACCAAGAATCTCTAAGTGGAATGCCATTAAACTAAAAAGCTTCTGCACATCTAAGGAATTAGTCAAGAACATGAAGAGAGAACCTACAGAATGGGAGAAAATCACGGCCAGCCACTCCTCTGACAGGGGGCTAAAATCCAGAATATACAAAGAACTCAAAAAACCTAATACTAAAAACACATTCAAACCCATCAATAAGTGGGCTAAAGCACTAAACAGAAACTTCTCAACAGAAAAAAAAAACATGAAAAAATGTTCAACATCTCTAGCAATCAGAAATATACAAATCAAAACTACACTAAGGGGCTAGAGCAGTGGCTCAGTGGTTACAGCACTTGCCTGGCATGCGCAAGGACACAGGTTTGAACCCCTGCACCACATACACTACAAAGTGTCGGAGTAACGAAAACACATGAAAAATTAAATAAACTTGATTTTTTCTTTCTTTCTTCTCTCTTTTTTTTTTTTTAAAGAGAGAGGGACAGTGAGAGAGAGAGAAAAAGACAGAATCAATTTTACTTAGTTTTTTTATGTGGCTTTTGTTGCTTGGACACTTCATTGTGTACGTGGTGCTGGTGTTTGAACTCGCATACTCACGCATGCCAGGCAGGTGCCATAACTGTTGAGGCACTGCTCCAACCCCTCTCTCTTAAAAAACAACAACAACAACAACAAAAAACACTGCACTACGATTTCACTTCATTTATAGTCAGAATGGCAAAGATGAAAAAAACAAACAACAGATGCTGGAGAGGATGTGGGGAAGAAAGGAACACTTGTACACTGTCAGTGCGACTGCAGACTAGTACAGCCACTCTGGAAAGCAATATGCAGACCCCTCAAAAACTAGGGATGGAGCCACCGTAAGACCCAGCTATCCCACTCCTGGGTATTTTCTCAGAAGATATAAAATCTGCATATTATAGTGACACAGCTACATCAATGTTATAGAACCACAATTCACAATATCTAAATTATGCAATCAACTGCAATCAACTCAGATACCCTTCACTGGATGAATGGATCCAAAAACTGTGATATATATACATCCTCACACACACATATACACAGTAAATGTCTATGTATATGTGTATACACACAGAGTATATGTATAAATATGCAGTATATGCATATACATATACTGCATACACACACACAAACACATAATGGAGTTCTACTCAGCTGTTAAAAAGAATGAAATCGGGCTGAAGTGGTGGCTCGATGGTTGGAGCACTTGCCTGGCATGCATGAGGACCCAGTTTCAAACCCCAGCATCACATGTACAACTAAGTGTCAGAGAAACAAAGGCCAGATGAAAAAAAAAAAAATTGATTCTCTCTCCATCTTAAAAAAAAAAAAAGAATGAAATCATGGCTTTTGTGGGTAAATGGATGGAAATGGAAAAAATTATGCTGAGTGAAATAAACCAAACTCAGAGACTCAAAGGTCAAATGTTTTCTCTAAGGATAGGGTGAAAGACAGTTAAGTTTATATAATAAACTCACCAAACGCATGATCTGGGGAAGTCTAGCCATTAAAGGAGGATTAAAGGGGTGGAGGGGAGGATGGGAAGGGAAAAGGGGGGCTATAAATACTATACGGTATATTTTACTTCCCTGAGAAGCTAAATAATATTCATACAGGCATTTAAAAGTGGAAAAAATTTTTAAATTACTATATATATGTATGTGCATGTACACACACACACATACACACATTTATATCTGTAATGAGGGGAGAATTCAATGGAGGTACAAGACCGGGGAGTGGGGGGTGTGGGAGGGACTGGGTAAGGACTGGGTTCAAGTTACATTCTCATCACGTGTGAATGTATGAATGTGTAAGAACAAATTCCTTCATTATGTAAGCCTATGCTGCTCCAATAAAAAATATATAAATAAGGGCTAGAGCGGCGGCTCAGAGGTTACGGCGCTTCCCTGGCATATATGAGTACAAAACCCCAGCATCACGTACATAACGAAGTCTTGGAGCAATGAAAGCCACATGAAAAACTAAATAAAACTGATTCTCTTTCTCTTCTCTCTTTCACTGTCCCTCTCTCTTTAAAAAAAAAAAAAAAGAGAGAGGGACAGTGAGAGACAGACAGAGATAGAATCAACTTTATTTAGTTTTTCATGTGGTCTTCATTACTCCGAGACTTCGTTTTGTACGTGGTGCTGGGGTCTGAACTTGCGTACTCGTGCATGCAAGGCAAGCGCCCTAACCCCTGAGCCACCGGTCCCAGCCCCTTTAATAAATTTTTTTAAAAAAATAAATAAAATAAAAGGTATAAAGAGAAGTGAAAAAAAGAATGCCTAACTTAAAAAGACAAACTCACTTATAGGTCAGATACATGTCTTTAGCTCTCAACTGATAAAAGTTATAAACAATTTCAGGAAGGAATGCAGGAAAAGGGCTCTAATAAATTGCCTATAAAAGTAAACTGGCTTTTTTTTTTTAAAGAAAGAGGGGACAGTGAGAGAGAGAGAGAAAGAGAGAAGCAATTTTTATTTAGTTTTTCAAGTAACCTTCATTAATTAGACACTTCATTGTGTATGTGGGTGCTGGGGTTTGAACTTGCGTACTCGCACATGGCAGGCAAGCGCCTTTACCACCAAGCCACCGCTCCAGCCCCAAAGTAAACTGGCTTTAACTTTTAAGAAAGCAACTTGGCATTATCTATTTTTAAGTTAAAAATATATTTGGTCTTGGATCCAGTAACTACTTCTGGGAAGATATTCTATAAGTATATAATTCAACGACATACTAGATAGTTTGAGGACATTTACATGTAAGCATAAATAGTAATAAAGTAAATATCCATCAACAGAGAAATACTAAATAAATTACTGTAAATCTGCACACTGGGATTTTATTTAATTGTTTAAAAAAGAATGAGCTTAACTAGTAACAACTGACCTGGAATAATCTACAGGGCTTACTGGGTAAAAAAAAAAATGCAGGCAAGTATAAAATAAGGCAATCATATACACCATACATACTACACATGTGTGTGCATGTGCACATGTCTATGCCTACATATATATGTGTAATGAGAAAAAACAGCAAAGTTAGCAGAATCTTAACATGGATCAACTGGGATAAGACAAAACATGAGACAGGAGAAAACTGTAGGGAGAGGAAGTGGAGGGCACCCAAAAAACATATAACACCTTTAAAATTATATAACACCCTACTGATGAACAATTATTTACTGTGTATTATGTACTATATACTTCGTTAGATGACAGGAATAATGACAGCAAACAAGATAAAGTTCCTATCCTTATGCGGGATTACAATCAGTATTAGAGTGACAGTAGAGTGGGCACCTAAACCAGGAAGAAGGGGTGAGGAAAGGATTCCACGTCAACATAATAATGCTGAATTTGCTGTGTCACTTCTAAAAAGTACGCTCATAAAGTGCGGAAGCCCTTTCATATAATACAAGTTAGGCCTTTGTAAGAGTGATACTTAAAAGTATTACTTCATTGAAGTCAAATATAATTTGAAATCCCCACTTTTCTAGGATCTTACTGTAACGAGAAAGCAACCAGCACATACTTCAGAGAATATCTGAAATTACCAGCGCTAGACCCTTTTTGGTCTGGCTTGTCCAATAGATTATTTCACTCATATGAAACCCAAAGGCACCTAAATTCAACATTATAAAACCCCAAAAAGAGAGAGACTGAGAATCAATTTTATTTATTTATTTCATCTTGTTTTTTTTTTTCTCTGACAGTTAATTTGCGTATGTGGTGCTGGGGTTCAAACCCAGGTCCTCGTACATGCAGGCAAGCGCTCTAACTACTGAGCCCCCATAGTTGCACTCTTATGGGAATGGGATGACTACTCAGCCAAGCATTTTGGCCTGAAACCTGGAGATTTTTTTAGACTTTCCCTATCTTTTGCACCTCTCAAAGTCAAATTAAGTTTTGTCCATTCTCCTTAACTGCCTCTCAAATCTCTCCGTTCATATATATCCTCACTACTGAATAATGCCTCACCAGGCTTATGTTAACAGCCATTTAATCGGGCTCCTTGTCTCCAGTCTTAGCCCTTCCAAATCCAATCTTTACATTGCATCTCTGATGACCTTGCTAAATAAAAAGTTATAATAATGTCAATCATTTACTTACAATTCTTAATGGATTCACGAATATCACACAACATTCAGACCTGACAGGAATTCAAGACTGAATTTCCCAAGGGAATGAAAATAAAATAAAATTGCCATTAGTTTCCAGTTTGAGCTGTGAAGAGTATAGAGGAGGAATTCAACACATAAGTGAGGAGGAGTTAGAAAAGAGTTTTTACAAAAGCCTGTGAAATTGAATGTTAAAGGAATTATCTAGATGGTAAATTATAAGAACATTGAAATTTTTTTTCAGTGTAGTGGAAGAGTTTACCTTAGAGTAAACTCAAAAATTTCATAATAGATCATGCAGGGTTTTTCATGACCTGGTTTCTGCTCACTGCTGGGATTATAGCTTAGGATATACTGAGCCCAAACTCTAATTAATTGACAAAGTGCTGGTAGTTCCCTGATTAAGCCTTGCTATTTCTTGACTTTGTCCCATTTCATTGCATATTCATCCCGGAAAGCCCTACTCACTTGCCACATAGTAAAAATCAATTCGTCTACTGGGACTCACTTCAAGTAAGATTCCTTCATCAATGAAGTTTTTCCTGAATGCCCTCACCCACTACACTGAACCTCTATCTCCATCCTATACTTGGACTTCTTTATGATAACTATAACAATTTATTCCATGTTTTTGCCTTCTCTGCTACAGAAAAAAAATTCATTCCTGGCACCCAATACATGCTTGGAGAATATCAGCCACTCAAGGAAAAAAAAAGTCTCCTGAATGAGAAAAAGGAATAAAAAAAATTTGAATGTTCTTATAATTTACCATCTAGATAATTCCTTTAACATTCAATTTCACAGGCTTTTGTAAAAACTCTTTTCTAACTCCTTACTTGTGGGTTGAATTCCTCCTCTATACGCTCACAGCAGTGTGTCTGAAATTCTAAAATGGCCAAAATCTAAGCTACTTTGCTACACTATCTAATATATATATGCTCAATTACACATCATGCCACATTACCTAGTATTTTTTCCAATTAAATTAAGCAAATACTCAAAATGTACCTATTAAAACATGCACTGTACTATAGGTAGTCTACTCAGTGCTATCAGACAGAGATATGAAGGACTGGATAGGCTATCTACTCATGGATTTTGTTCTACAACGACTTAACAAGTATTTATTTCTTCTCAAGTATCCAGTAGCTCTAAAGTGATCTATGAGAGCCATCTAGTGTCAATTATGTTTAATTGCAGTCTGCACAGATAACAAAGCCTCATAATTTGAAAGAATATAAAGTATTTTTTATTCTCACCATATGCACAAAATGAGAACTAATGCCAATCTTTACATTTATTCCCATAGAATTCAGTCTTGAATTTCAATTCGGAATGATATAAGGCATTTACTCAATAGAAAACTAGCATTATAAATTCTCTATACCTGTGTTTTTCTAACCTCAGGCATTTTCTTGTCCAATTTCTGGAAAATCTGCACACCTAAAGACATTTCTTTTTATTTATACCAGTGCAGCAATGGGGCTGGAGCAGTGGCTCGGCAGTTATTGCGCTTGCCTGGTATCCGAGTTCAAAACCCAGCCCCATGGACACAACAAAGTCTTCGAGCAATGAAATTCACATGAAAAACTAAATAAAAAATTGTTTCTTTCTCTCATTGTCCCTCTCTTTAAAAAAAAAAAAAAAGAATGTAGCAATGGGCATGGAAAAAAATCAGTAATAAGAATGTAGTTGAGCCTCATTTGCAAATTTACTAAAATTTATTTTTAACTCCAAGATTAATATTCACAGTAGCTGTGGACATGTTCAGGAGGAAAATATTTAATATTTAATCACCCAACATGCAGTTTCCCAGTTGAAGCTGAACAAGGAGATACTCTGCCTTCTTATTTCAGCTTTTACACATAAACAAGTGACCCTGTTTTGTGTGTGTGCAATTTTGCTGCTTAAAATGATCCCCATGTGATGTATCTTATGGAGAAAATATGTGTACTAGATAAGTATCCTTCAAGCATGAGCTGCAGTGCTATTGGTTGTTCAGTTCAATATTAGTGGATCAGAACTATTAGGACTAGGGATGTAGCTCAGTGGTAAAGTACTTGCCTAGCAAGCTGGAGGCCTTAGGTTCAATTTGCAGTACAAAAACAAACAAACTAGACATATATTTATGTATATATGTATATATATACACACACACATACAGTAAATAAGATGGCTTCAAACAGAAACCAGGTTATGTATTGATCAACTTACAATGCTGTGACAAGAGTCTGGTAGGAACCTAAGCCTGCATTTCACCTAGAAGCAATGGTTCGGTATTAGCTAGTATGTTCATGGTGACTATAAAATATAACTACCACAGATAAGATAATGAGAATTAACTCTATGCTAGTGATCAGTATTCTATTTTATCCTTATTTCCAAAGCATTAAAGAAGAAAGTTTAGTTAGTTAAGTTCCAAACAAGTCCTAAGTACACTGAACCCTGATATGAAAATCACAGCTAATTTCTACAGTATTATCTAATTGAACATTGTCCTAAACGAGATCTGTTGTGTCAGTTTTGATGGGTGAGTTATTCTCATCTAGTCTATATTAAAATAAATGCATCAATATTTTAAAAGATTAAATGTATATGTACCAACGCTGACACATGAATCACACTTGGGAAAACACTGCTGTATATCCCATAGAAAAAGTTATTACCTTTAACAAAGAAATTTTTCAAGGCTTCATCAGAAAATAGTTATACTTTTCTTAATTCAGATTAGGAACAGTGCTATAGATTGTAATACAAAACAGAAGACAGCATTTAGCATGGACTTCAAAGAAAATGGAATAGGATAGAAACTGAATACTTTAATGGATGATACAACAGGAAACAATACTTGGGTGTATACCTGAAACCGTGTCAAACTGTTGAAAAAATGGCTTAGGATCACTTGGCTTATCCAAAGACTCTGCATTAGCAACAGGCTGCTGCATGTACACAGAATGTCCCTTTAGAACGTTCTCTGTTGCTGCTGCTGCTGTCAGCCTGGGCCTTTGTCCTTCACTAAGTTCACCGACACTGTTTTCCAAGTCCTTTACAAGGTAGAAACAATTATTAAAACCACAATATTAAAATCTAGTCAAAATAGGAAATACTTGATGAATATCATGATCCACACCACTCATCTGAAAGGTACATTAGAAAATGATTACTATGTCACATAAGCATTACACGAAAAATAAATTTACAAAGTTAGTTTTGAGTAAGGCTTCCAGTGATTGGCTTTATTTTAAATGTCGTATTTTTTTAGGTTAATCATTTTGTTTTTCAACTTCCAATCAAATGGCAATAAAAGATATTAGAAAATTCCATTATAATTTAAAACACTAAATGCTGGCACACATTACACATTGTTCATTCAACTTAAATTTAGAACCAGAAAATATATCTCATTCTTCATGAAACAGAACTGCCTAAAGCTTTTAGTGTGAACTTTATAATTAAACAACTGATGAGGAAAATAATCTCTTAAACAGTATAAAAATTAGCCATATATATTCTTATAAGTATACAGATTTAAGACTACTTTAATTGCATTTAATAAATTCTTTTCCCTGTGAAAGTATGAAAGTGAAAATGCTTTTGTCATATGCATGAAATAAACGAAAAGCTAAATAACTGACATTTTCTCTTAAAAATTATATAACATATTCTATTAAAAATTAATATATTAGTACATTTTATCTGTAGATATTCTAACCAATCAATTTAATAATCAAAAACTGAATAAAAATTCCATGCTCAAAATGTTCCATGTTTCTCTTTATTTTCTTTATTAGTACTGGGAATCAAACCCCAGGTCTCACCCATTGTAGCAAGAACTCTAACACTGAACTATATCCCAATACCATGTTTCTTATTTTAAAAAGGTTTAATTTCAACCAACATCTCTGATTATTCTATAGACTATAAAATAAAATCTAAACTCCTTAACTCAACATTCAAGATTCTCTAGAATTTGCCCTATTTTCTTCCATACATCTATATCTCCCCTATTCCCTTAACTTGACTCTTCTTTAGGAATACTAATTGGCTTTTCATCCTTTAAACTGAAAAGTACTGCTTTGCAATGAATATATCCCTTGGAGACTCTTGGGCAATATTTGGCAGGCATTCTCTCCAAAAATTACAAGAAATATTTCACAATAGCTATATTACTGCTTAAAGATAAGGGTGATGTCTCACTCCTCTTTATATCTTTTCCAAGGTTGTGTGTGGCATATAGTAGATTCTCAGTAAAATTTCACAGAATGAATGAATGAGTGGTACACAAATCATTTTAAAGAGCTTCAGTTTTTTTCAACTGTAGAACAAAAGAGATAGAAGAGATGTTCTAAATTATTTTCAGTAACAAAACCCTATGGGGGTTGGGGATTTAGCTCAGTGGCAGAGCGCTTGCCTAGCACATGCAAGGCCCCAAGTTCAGTCCTCAGTCCTGAAAAAAAAAAAAAAACCCTACACAGTTCTATGATTCCAGGTTAAAATTGCTATAACTGACTTCTGAATAACTGAAATAGTAGCATGCCTTAATTAAAAGTGGGAATACTTTTATTTTTTCCTGTATTTGTATTTAACCAAAAAAAAATCATTAAGAGTAGAAAATACCTCTGAATGACAGACTGATTGCTGTGAAACTAATAATTCTTGACTTTGTTTAGCAAGAAGAGAAAGAATTGCATCTGTATGAAGTTTTTTATGGGGCATTCTAATCACTTGTCCTTCACTTGGAGGATCATCTTCCTGAAAGAAACATAAAGACAATTAACACATCAAAAATCTTCAACTGCATTTTGCTCAATTATGATTAAAAAATTAGTTATCAAATGATAGCAACACTTTTTGAAAAAAAAAGATGAATTCTCATTTAATTCTCATTTTCATTTGGCTACAATAAAACACATTTGCTTGAAACATAACCACACCATAATTTGGTAACAAACTGAAGACTTATTGTAAAAACATGAAGATTGGATCTTCTGTCTCAAACAACAGGGTCACAATGATTCAAAAGCATCTTAGATATTATCATCAAGTTTTGGGCTCACATGGTTTCCCGCTTTATATTCATTCGGTGCACAAACAATGCTACATTGAGGCAAAGATGACCAAGTACCGGAGTAATAGGCAAAAATGAAAAAATGCAGAAGTATGTGACAGCACCTCGAGACCTTCACACCCTGTTGCCTGTGTGCTGACATCTGCCTCAGTTGGCTAGAGAGCAGGTACTGAAAGCCTAAGATCCCCGCCTCTAATGCTTTACCCTGCCTCAAAGTAGACCCGTCCCCAAAAAAAGGGACAGTGTGGGTCTCAGAGTCAGACAAACTTGATTCCCTTGTAAATACAGGTGTGAATATGATTTTAGATTCATTACAAGTATTTTTAATTATTATTTTTTAAGGAAATAAAGGTAATTCTGGATTTTAAATCCATATACCCCAGTTTTATATAGATAAATGTCTAATGATACATGATTCCAAGCTTTTCTAAGTTTTTCCAGATTACACTTTTACATTTGATTTTATTATGAGTTTATAACATTTGATTTAAGTATAGTAAAAATACAAAAATTAGAAATCAGTTTCAGAACTAGAAAAAGAAAGAAGTTACAATTTAGTCCTATTTTAAAACTATTTTATCAGGGTGCTCTGGCACACACCTGTAATCCCAGCAGCTTAGGAGGCTAAGGCAGGAGGACCACAAGTTCAAAGACAGCCTCAGCAATTTAGCAAGGCCGTAAGCAACTTGATGAGACTCTGTCTCAAAGTAAAAAATTAAAAAAAAAAAATAAAGAAAAAGAAAAGAGTTGGGGATGTGGTTCAGTAGTTAGGGGACCCTGGGTTCAATTTTTGGTACCCAAAAAAAAAAAAAAAACCAAACAAACAAACAAAAAACCCAAAAAACAAAACAAAAAAAACTGTTTAAAGAAATTTAAAAAACATGCATTGGCTAAGAATGGATAAAAATGCTATAATAGCAT